>ML810021.1:105168-116658 GCA_009831015.1 Picea engelmannii
CTTCAACATATAAAACAACATCAATCATCAAAATCCATATTTATTATGTGAGGCATTAGGTCTCTTCTCTTTGTTGTCCCCTGCCTCTGTTACTTCTACCATTACTGCCCCTGCTGGAAAAAAACTCATCATGAAGCAAATATTCAATGAATCATGAAAAAATATTAATAATCCATACATGAAACTCCACTTAAATAAATCAAGAGTTGGCTCTATTATTTACTACAAGACACATGCAATCCATCCATAAAACTTTCGTCAATTAATTTCCATGCGAACAGGGGGTCGATAGGGTCATTGGGAGTATGGGGGGTTTGTATTGTGCGTAAAATGATATCATGGAGGGGGGGAGATACATGGATATTGTTCAAGAAATCATAAAAACAATCAAACTATGTATATGACCAACTCCCAAAACACCAATTCTCCATATCCATTTCTCATATTTTCAAACAGATTTTTCCCAAAAAATGAGTAATAATAGAACAGGGAGTGTAAAAGTGTAAGTGGGATAATGAGGGGAGTGTAGCATACGTAAAATGGTATAATGGAAGGGACTCCAAGTTATTGTTCTAACATTATTCATACCAAACAATGTCATTTTCAAAATAAATTAAAATTCCAAACCCTTTACTGTTTCAAAACTAAAATTCAACACTCTGCTTCCAAAATTCCAGAATTGGTGTTTCACTTCAAGGTTGTTCATTTTGCATTTAGAAATTTCATTGCACATGAATCATTCATAATTTATTTCCCAAGAAACATTCAACAGTGATAACACAACTCACGCACAATAGATTCAAGGAGACATAGTATTCCAATAATCACAACCAACAGTCGAAGAATGGACGGACTAAGGTCCAAAACATTACCATCGGTACTCTTTTAACCACTACTGAGTTTCACGAAGTGGACTCAAAATGGATCCCTGTGTATAACACAATTCCAAACTGATATTTCAAATAACAAAGCCTCCAAATTTCCTTTCTATTCGGGTTCGCAAAAACTCATTCAACGCATATATATTTCATCCACGGAGATACTCTTTTCTCATAAAAATCGAACACCTCAAGCATGCTAACACAACAGGTCGTATATATTAAAAAAAAAAATTGCAACACTTTCATCACCTCAACATTGCCACATGACAGACTGTATAAAAAAATATAAGTGAGCTTAACACTATTTCTAACATCTCATAGTAAACAATCAACCAAAACCCATGAATAAAAGAGCACGAGCAATGCCTTTATTAAATGTTGGGTTGGCCACCCTTGCATCGTTAGTCGAACAAATGGTTCGATATACAAATCAACAATAGTGATGAGGTATGGGAGGACGAGAAGACCAATAGTTTGATGTTTTTTCCAAAGGAATGTCTTCAATGGTCTCGTTACCACTATTAGTTTCATCAACAGTCTCATTTAAAGAGCTTATACAAGGGTTCGGGCATGATATCCATATAATTAGATGACAGGAAGAGTCTAAAAATAACCCAAAGACCATGAGAAGTGGTACCATTTTTATCATACAGAGAGGAACCAAGAAAGAAAACCAGAGACAAGGCAGGCCCAAAAACTCCCATACAATATTTTTTCCACAGGTAAAGCAACGAAGCAACTACATTTTTATCAACAACAAGAGACACCTACACCACATTAATTTGTGAATAACTTGCATATAAACACTAAAGAGACCAGCTTCATCCATAATCCATACACAATAAAAAAACCCATATATCGTAACTTTGGAAATGAACAGACAATAAGCAAATGCAAGAGCCAACTTTTGGCTTAATTAAAGGGAAAAGAAAAAATCCATGGATGGATCAGTAAGAACCCTCATACCTGGGTGTAAAATTTTCCAAGGAGAATCTACAAAGTCTGAATACCTCGTCCACGGTCGAACAAATCAGAGGCAGAAACAACCAACAAAATGACCAAATGCGAAATGGCAAGGGTGGAGGCTCTCAAGTTAGGTTAGAGAGACATGGAATTACTACACGTCGTATATAATTCTACTCCATCAACCATAGCCAGTACGAGCGAGCTATCCCTACATCTCATAGCCCACTATCTCCAAATTAATTCAATGCAAGTCGTGTACACCACCATTTTCTTATGTTTCAAACTTAACAAATGTGCCAACCTTTTAAAACCAATGTAATATATGTCAACAATTACTAGGGATACCATGTCCCAATTCTCAAATATTAACTTAAAACAATGGCGCATAACCCTCTTAAGATGAAATTGAAGAAACACAACATCATCATCATATATAACTTGAATCATGGAGTTTACATGTTCCTTCAAACTGAGTTCAGTGTTGATCCAGGTGGATATCGGTGGCCACCCACATATTCCACTGGCTCGAAAAACAGTTTTCCACCTTGGTAGTTTTTTGGGTTCCAAACTTTTGGGGTTGTTTTGAGGCCCTAAATGAAGTTTTTTGGGATTTGGGGCCCAAGTGATTGTTCACGGCACTAACCTAGGCCAGTCGAAAAATTTTCTTCTCGTTTAGACCTTTCCAACAGGCTATCATGTGCCTAAAATGGAGATCATATGCAAAATTTACGACCCCGGGAAGTTGATGTACTAACTTACCCAAACGGGGCCCACCTGACTTTTGGCGCTTCATCTCCTAGGGTTAGGTTTTTGGATGTCTAGGGTTTTTTACATTCCTTTTTATTGTAAAAGGCCTTCAGAGATTCATTGTAACCATCTTCTTGCAAATGAGCGTAGCCGTCAATCTCTTCTCGGAGATAAGCCGCCACCATTCTAGCAAGCTTGTTTACTGCTGCATTTTATAGTTTCATCTTATTTCCTTATTGAATAGAAAACCAGTTTTATTGTATCTCTATTATTCTGTGTTAAGCATCTGTTAATAATTTGTAGTCATTTTGTGTTGCTCATAAAATCTGGATCAAGCGTAATAGAACTGGTGAGGACCATCAAAACAACATCATTACATCGCCCATAAAACTGTTGTTTGCTCATTTGTTTCAAAGAGTGGTTTACAGGAAATAAACTGGAGAACTCATTTCACAACCAAGTCATGAGCAAGAAAAATGAGTCATCCTTCCTTTATATTCACACAAGGGGTCCCACCTATATAGTATATTATTAATTATACATAAATAATAAACCATTGCAACCCATTTGCATGCAGGTACCCTATGTTGCGCTTTTGGGTGTCAACAACCTGCTAATACATTATCTAACCAATAATCAATTTCTTGAGTAGTTGGGTTACTTACCATATTCAATTTTTTCACCAATTCCAGAGTCCAATTCTTTGGCGTTGCAACACTAAACCTTCTTATCTTCTCAACCAACCTTTCTAGCCACTCGGTTAGAATTTATGGGAATTCGCCAAAGAAGATTTCATGCAGATCTATGAACACATACTTTTGCATTCATCGCTTGTCACTCATCTAAGGGATCATGTTCTCTTTTCATTCAAACTCTCGTTCTTTTTGTTCTATTCATTATGTGATCTCTTTCTGAGTCAGCCTCCAAAACATTCCCTTAGTCGCAATTTCTCGATCCCGGAAACACAACCATTTGTAGGGATTTTTCTTGTCTATTCACAGGTTGTAAGACCCAAGGTTTGGTTTAAATGTGAACAAAAAACCCTCAAGACATTGGCCCTTTTGGCATCACCTTCTTGTGTAGATGAGGTCTCACCATAGGTATCTATTGGGATTGCAAAAACCAGGTTTTTGCAGCAGTAACGGAAAGAGAGGAGGATGCACAAGCCATTGTTCCTTATTCTAGCTTATGTAGGCTCTTGATTATTACAATCATTCATGATTATTGCATCATAATCAATCCATACACTAAATCTAGTCTGTGAAGTAAAACAACATCATTCACGAACACACATAAACCAGTAAAGAATACAAGATGCAAGATTGTCTCTCAATCGTTGTCTTTATTCATCATATAAATTGATTACATTCATGATTCTTACAGAATCTCGACCTCTATGGATTCTTCACACTTTTTCTATCCCACTAGCTCTCTTTCTCTCTATCTCTCGCTAGCTCTTTTGCTCTCTATATCACGCTAGCTCTCTTTCTCTCTATCTCTCACTAGCTCTCTATTTTCACCCTACCCATTACATATTTATACCCAAAATATGGGGTAAAAAGTCATATTCTTATCTATACCAAAATAGCTCATTACAATGCACGGCATGGCCAACTTCAGTTAACAAGTTATTTTCCTTCTTCTACTTCTTGTTCTTTATACAACTTTTATGTTGTTCTTCTATTTCTGGGAAGTCGCATTGTTGTCCTTTGTGCTTCCTTCTCTCGCTCGCTTGATTTTTCCTTCTTTCTATGCACTTTCTTTGTCCTTTGCATTGTTTGTCCTTTTACACCCTTTTTATCTTATGTGCGTTTTCTTCTTTCTGTGTGATTGCCTCCTTCTACACGATTTATTCATACTTAGTTTTATCTCCAAAATTACATTCAAAATTTCTTGTCCAACAACCTCTACAGAAAAACTTGCATACCATGACTAGAAACCTCAGAGGCAGATAGATGCACCACCATGAAGTCGAAAGAAGAATACATGTCATTATTGTGGAAATATTGGACATGTGGAGAAAGTATGATATAACAAGTGAGACGATCTAGAGGAGAAGGTTAAATGCATTGAAGGAGAAGTGTTTGTTGTATGCTGACCCAATGATAATTTCACCTTCCAAGTCGGGACTTCTCAGGCCTTGTTTTCTCATTCTGTGCAGAAAGAATGGGTATTCGACTCTAGGTGCACTCACCACATGACTAAGGATGTCTCCTTGTTCATGAGGTTGAATGAAGATAAGGAGAGTAAAATATACATTGTTGATGATTTTTCTTTGCATGTTGTTAGTCAAGGTGATGTTGCTTATCGACATGGGAAGATTTTCAACGTCTATCATGTGCCAAACCTCAGTGCCAATATGTTGTCTATTGTTCAGTTGACACAGACAATTAATATTCTGGAATTTTGGTCGGATATGTTCTATGTTCGCGATTTGAAGAAAGGTAAGTTGATTATCGATAGTGGGCTTCTCAACTCGACAAAAAATCAGTACAATTTCCGTGACATGAATCAACCTGAACCCAAACTGAGTGCAGTTGTTTCTCACACTAACAAGAAAATTCATATTTGGCATGAGTGACTCATACATTTGAATTTTTGAAGTTTGTAGGCACTAGAAACTCAAAACATGGTTGGTTGTTGGTATGCCTAAGGTGTTTTCCCCTGAAGGAGTTTGTAAGGGATGTGTACTTGGGAAGCATGATGAGGCACCATTCGACTCTAGGAAAGCATGGCGAGCACAAAACCTACTGGAATTGGTTCACAGTGATGTATGTTGCATCAATTTACCTTCACTGGTAAGTTCAAGATACATTTTGAATTTTATTTATGATTTATCTCGCTATACACGGGTTTACTTTATGAATAATAAGAACCTTGTATTTGAGAAGTTCAAGGAGTTTGAGCCTTTGTTGAAAATCAATGTGGTCGACCCATCAAATGCTTGAGATTAGACAATGGTGGTGAGTATGTAAATCGACCTTTTGAAAAATACCTGCTTTGATCTGGTATTGACTAGTGGTCATTTCCTCACACTCCTCAGCAGAACGGTGTTGTAGAACGTAAAAATAATATGTTAGTTGAAATGGCTAGATGCCTTTAGCAAACCAAATGTTTTCCTCCTCGCTTATGGGATAAAGTGATATACTGCGAAAATTATTTGATCAATTGCATCTCGACTAGAGTTATTCCTTCAGTGACTCTAGTTGAACGGTGGTATGGGAAGAATCCTTTAGTCGGCCACTTCTGTGTGTTTGGATGTGTTTCCTAGGCTCACATTTCTTATGATTTCAAAAATAATTTGGATTCAAAGAGTCATGATTTTATTCTGATGGGATACTCTAAAGAGTCGAAAGCCCATTGATTATTTGATTCTTTCAAATGGAAAATTATTATCAAATGAAATATTTGGTTTCATAAGAAGTCTTCTAGCATTAAGTTTTTGAATACCTCTTCTAGATTGCTACAGGATGATCCCTTTGATGTGGAATCTAACATTGTACCTCATGTTCCATTCTTCAGTCCTTCTACTAGACCATTGAACTTTCTCCTTGTTTCAACTCGATCGTCAACCTCTAAGTCGACTAGTCTAGTGTTCTCTATTTCAACTGTTCCACCGATTGAAGACCCTATGAATTATGATCAACTTGTTGAAGTGAATCGTAGTTAACTTGTTTCTTTTTTTCTTAGATGAGTTTCCGAGACAATTGAAGCTGTTGGAGCTGATGCTGGAGATGTTTCCTTCGAACTACAAACTCAAATTCAAAAGAAACATGTCAGTGTTGCCTTGATGACTCATGTACTTGAAACTTATAACCATTTTACCTACTCATATGTTGAAGGACGACCTCAATGGGAGAAGTCCATGAATATAAAAATTGTTTCTTTGTCGAAGAATCATACTTAGGACTTTGTTCCCCGACCACAAGGAAAGAACATTGAGAAGTGTCGATGGGTCTAGAGGAAAAAATTTACCTCTGAAAGTGTTTTTTATAGACATAAAGCACACCTAGTTGTGAAAAAGATTCTCTCAACAAGAAGGCATCGAATACACTAAAACCTTTGTACATGTCGCAAATATGAACTCTATTCGACCGATTATTTCCCTTGCTGTTGGTTTTGGATGGAAAATACATCAAATGAATGTGAAGAGTGATTTTATTATTGGAGACCTATCTGAAGAAATTTTAATGGAACAACCACATGGTTTTGTGGCAGATTCAAATTTGGTTTGTTGACTCAAGAATTTTCTTTATTGTTTGAAGCAGGCTCCCCAATATTGGTATGCTAAGATCATCAATTTCTTTCTTCAACTTGGTTTAAAATGGTGTAAATCTGATCACAGTCTGTATATCCTCCATACAATTAGAGATGCTTTGATTTTTTTGTATATGTATATGGCTTACTCATTATTGGAATAAAGTTGATCTCATCCTTAGATTGAAAAAACAACTTGTTGACTCCTTTGATATGACAGATCTTGGTACTCTACACTATTTTTTGGGTCTTCAAGTATTACCACTTTGTGATGGTTTTTTCATTTCTCAGTATAAATATGTGATGGTTCTATTGACATGTTTTAAGATGGTTTATTGCAAGCCTTGTGCTACTCCTTTTCAGTTCGGAGTAAATATTACCAAAACTTGTCAAACACCCACAATCAATGCTACATTATACTGACAATTGTTCGACAGTATTATTTATCTTACTCATAGTCGACCTAACATTTCCTTTGTTGTTAGTGTGGTTTCTTGGTTTATGCATGACCCTAAAGAAATCCAGAAATCAACCAAATGAACTGTTCAATATCTCAAGGGTACCACTCATTTTGGTATCAACTATTGTCGAAGTTTAGATTCACTAGTCAACTTCATCGACTCTAACTAGGTTGGCGATGGTGATGATCAAAATTCCACTTGTGGCTATGTGTTTCTCTATAGAACTGTACCTTTGGTGTGGTCATGGAAGAAACATAAGGTAGTCTCTTTTTCGACTACAAAAGAAGAATATCATGGCATTTTTCATGTAAGTACTTAAGTAGTATGGATTCGCCAACTTTTGGGAGAGCTTTGCCTTCTTGCTCAAACCTTGATTATTATCTATTGTGATAACCATAGTGCTATATAGGTTTTTGAAAATCATATTTCCCATAGTAAGATGAAGCATGTTGAGCTCCATGCTCACTACTTGAGATGGTTGGTTCATGAGAATGTTGTCTCACTTGAATATTACAAGACAAAAGATCAACTTGCCAATATCTTCATCAAAACTTTAGTAGAAGCCATATTAATCAAGCTCTGCACAATTATTGTGCTTCAAGAAGATGCAATTATGGGGGGGTGTCCTAATGATGTAATTTCACCTCATGAATCTCTAGATATGTGTGCAGATGGGGGGTATTCGAACATCAATAATTGATGGTTCATCACACATATCCTAAGATTAGTTGGTAGAGAGTTCGAACTATAGTTGGACACAGTCGATCGAGCGATCGTTCAACACATTGCACCATTTGATTGAGTAGTCGACGCACCTTTCGTTCGAGCAGTTGACCAAAAATCGAAGATAGTAGGTAGATCAACCATCCCAGCAATCGACTATGAGTTGTACACGTAGGAGGTCGGGTCTATATTCCTTGTCGAGCCAACTCGATAGAGCAGATTTTGTGGAGTCAACTCTAATTGTTTACGGTTATATGTGGACAAGATCTTTTGGATTCTATGGAATTTGGTTAGATATTGAGACTATAAAATTAGATCCCTTGGGTCATTATCATCATCAAAAAATTATGCAATAGATCATGTGGATCAATATGTGAAACATGCAATGTGATGTTATGATCACAATGTTCTTTGCTTAAGTGTTGTAATGGTGTCTTTAGACACCACCCTTATCTTTGAAGTTTTTTTGTTCCTCTTTGATTATATGTAGTGTTGTGTTCTCTATTTCATGTCGTGTTCCACACCATTCCCCAACACTTTGTGTATTATCCTCCATTGGTTCACACATACACAATTCACTAAGTTCATTGTTTTTTTTCTCACAACTATTTTAATCGTCTCAATCAGTTTCAATTGAAACAATTCATCATCGTTTCCCACATTGTCAAGTACATCATGTGTCGAAAACTACATATATCAACAACAACAAAAAAAGTTAATTTAATTATAAAAACAATAATAAAATTCACTTTAAATGGATATGGATATTGTTATTCATTTACCTACTTCGAGGTTAGTGCCTTCCCACAATCACCCTACCACAATATAAGAAGCATGATATATTAAAATGTTACCTTCTAATATGAGAAGCATGATATATTAAAATAAATGTTAAAGATTAAAAAAAAATAAGAATCATTAATTAGAGGCATGTTGAATTTATGGTGTCAACATCCATCTTATACAATGGATCAACATTCATTTCCATTCATATTCCTATGAACACCATTCATATGTACATAATTTTTCTAAAGACATAACTTTGTTGTAAATGCAAAAAAAAATGCATAAAGAGAAAAATGTTTAAAAATGCATGAAACGGGGGCATGATGAAAAATGCACACACAGGTCCTAACACACCTGCAATTTGAGTGATTCAAGATTTTTAGGGTGTCTTAGATAATTTTACACCTATCTACATATTTAGTTTTTCATTTGTGAACATAAAAGTGGTTGTTGTGTAAAAGAGGCAAAATCTACCTTGTAAATTGAAAGACAAAATCAGTAAAAAGTGCCCTAATGAAAATGCATGCCCATGCTTCTATATAGCTCCAAATTTAGTGATCTAAGTTTTTGGGTGAATTTAATAACATTATATATATATATATATATATATATATATATATATATATATCATCTGGAGTGCATTTTCAAATGAAAAAAGGACTTCTACCTGGAACCCAAATTCAAGACCATTTGTAAAATGGAGGGTAAAACTAGATTATTATAAAATGCATGCCTAGGAATCATATGACCCCCAAATTGAGTGATTAAATTTGTGGAGTTTGTATTTTATCAATTTACATCTATTCATACCTTTAGTTGTGCATTTTCAAACCAAAAACCCTCTACTGTGCATAAAGGTTAAAAAATGTTTTGTAAATGCAAAAAAATGCATCAAGGGAAAAATGCTTAAAAATGCATGAAACCAGGGCATGACGAAAATGCATGCCCAGGTCTTAACACACATGCAATTCCCATATGTATCAGACATATAGAATTTAAAGGAGATGTATGGATGGATTTAGAATAACAATACAATAAATCATACAAGGTATTCTTGTTACAACTTCATATAACACTTAGGACAACTTCATGCTTAATACATTCAACAATATCATAATATTTTTGCAATCATTCAGTCGTATCAAACATTAAAGGGAAATAAAATGGTCATTTAATATGAAGTCAATTCCAATCACATGAAAAACACTATACATTCATAATGAATATGATGCCAATTCCTGCATAAGGCTTATATTAATGAGCAAATCAAATCTACAGTGTCTAAAGAATGGGTATGAATTTACATGGAGATTACAATGGAGTACAATACAATAATACATATCTATGCAACCATGGTGAATATTTGAATCTCTACATGTCCTTTGTCCTCTTCTCATAATTTGTCTCTTCCTCTATGAGTTATGTTGATCTTGCAAACCAGAAAACAAGTTACACTCTGATTCCCAAAATTGTTGACCCATCAATAATGCGTTGTGTTCCTCCTTTATAGATACAATTGTACACAAAACATCTTCTTGAAATGCATTACGAATTTATTCTTGAAAATTTTTTACCTTGGTAAAAGTTAATGTACATGAAAAATTACTCGGTAAAATATTCCCTTAGGGAGTTGGGCGAGTGCCACTCAATTCACCTTGTATTCTAAATGGTAATTTAGCAAATTGACACATTCTTTTCCAATATTTTCCCATTGGATACTTATGATCATTCAAGTTTCTTACTTCCTCATCCAAATTAGTGTATTTCTCATAAAATAGGGGAGGTAATTTCCTAAAAAATCATTTTCATATTGTGCAACAGCTCAAAATCCCCTGCCAACAATTCTACTATGTTTTGCCCCTTCAAAGTGCCATCAAGATTTTGAACTTGATGTCAATATTCCTCCTATCTTCTAATAGATTCTTCTAATTTTTCATTGGATACAAATCCCCATTTTCATTCCAGAATGATGGTAATACATGCTTAATGAAATCACTAAAAATCTTCTTAAAAGTAGAGACTTTCCTCATAAGATCATGGCCCTT
Source organism: Picea engelmannii (assembly GCA_009831015.1). NCBI lineage: Eukaryota > Viridiplantae > Streptophyta > Pinopsida > Pinales > Pinaceae > Picea > Picea engelmannii. The sequence goes on from ML810021.1 coordinate 116,035, forward strand.
AGTTTTCGCATTTTGTAGCACTATCATTTTTGTAATGACTCTTTTAATATCCATTACAATGCTAGTTCTATCATTGAATTGAAAATCCTTCAACTCCTCTTTAGTTCTACTGTTCAAGAACTTTATTATATCAGCTGTCAAATCAGGTTTATTCTCCAACTCATTTGTTGTTCCTTTTATGTATTTGAAGACTACAGTGATTAGATCAAGCTCATCCTGCACAAGGGTAAAATAAGACAAATTATTAAACATTGTGTTAGCCATATCGTCCTAAATGATATGCTTATCTCCTTTCATGGCTGGTATCCTTGTCACCCTTGCCTTCATTTTATTTGCTTCCTTCTGAGCTTCCTCTTTAGTAGCATTGATTTGTGCCAAACATAATTCTCTTCTCTTCGCTTCATATTCTAGTTCTTCTACCTTGGCATCTCTTTGTTTGAGCTGGTTTTTCACAGTGTCCAACTCGATCTCCTTCACACTCAAATCAACCATGAATTTTGATAAGCCCTATGTTGGGTCTAATGGAGCAATTTTCACTGTAGTTGAATTGGTTGCCTGCAACTGCTAAGTTTGTTGGTCTTTCAAGGTTTCAATTACAGCTTGTATGTGTTCTATTATCTTTAT
>ML810021.1:116758-143800 GCA_009831015.1 Picea engelmannii
CATATATATTTCATCCACGGAGATACTCTTTTCTCATAAAAATCGAACACCTCAAGCATGCTAACACAACAGGTCGTATATATTAAAAAAAAAAATTGCAACACTTTCATCACCTCAACATTGCCACATGACAGACTGTATAAAAAAATATAAGTGAGCTTAACACTATTTCTAACATCTCATAGTAAACAATCAACCAAAACCCATGAATAAAAGAGCACGAGCAATGCCTTTATTAAATGTTGGGTTGGCCACCCTTGCATCGTTAGTCGAACAAATGGTTCGATATACAAATCAACAATAGTGATGAGGTATGGGAGGACGAGAAGACCAATAGTTTGATGTTTTTTCCAAAGGAATGTCTTCAATGGTCTCGTTACCACTATTAGTTTCATCAACAGTCTCATTTAAAGAGCTTATACAAGGGTTCGGGCATGATATCCATATAATTAGATGACAGGAAGAGTCTAAAAATAACCCAAAGACCATGAGAAGTGGTACCATTTTTATCATACAGAGAGGAACCAAGAAAGAAAACCAGAGACAAGGCAGGCCCAAAAACTCCCATACAATATTTTTTCCACAGGTAAAGCAACGAAGCAACTACATTTTTATCAACAACAAGAGACACCTACACCACATTAATTTGTGAATAACTTGCATATAAACACTAAAGAGACCAGCTTCATCCATAATCCATACACAATAAAAAAACCCATATATCGTAACTTTGGAAATGAACAGACAATAAGCAAATGCAAGAGCCAACTTTTGGCTTAATTAAAGGGAAAAGAAAAAATCCATGGATGGATCAGTAAGAACCCTCATACCTGGGTGTAAAATTTTCCAAGGAGAATCTACAAAGTCTGAATACCTCGTCCACGGTCGAACAAATCAGAGGCAGAAACAACCAACAAAATGACCAAATGCGAAATGGCAAGGGTGGAGGCTCTCAAGTTAGGTTAGAGAGACATGGAATTACTACACGTCGTATATAATTCTACTCCATCAACCATAGCCAGTACGAGCGAGCTATCCCTACATCTCATAGCCCACTATCTCCAAATTAATTCAATGCAAGTCGTGTACACCACCATTTTCTTATGTTTCAAACTTAACAAATGTGCCAACCTTTTAAAACCAATGTAATATATGTCAACAATTACTAGGGATACCATGTCCCAATTCTCAAATATTAACTTAAAACAATGGCGCATAACCCTCTTAAGATGAAATTGAAGAAACACAACATCATCATCATATATAACTTGAATCATGGAGTTTACATGTTCCTTCAAACTGAGTTCAGTGTTGATCCAGGTGGATATCGGTGGCCACCCACATATTCCACTGGCTCGAAAAACAGTTTTCCACCTTGGTAGTTTTTTGGGTTCCAAACTTTTGGGGTTGTTTTGAGGCCCTAAATGAAGTTTTTTGGGATTTGGGGCCCAAGTGATTGTTCACGGCACTAACCTAGGCCAGTCGAAAAATTTTCTTCTCGTTTAGACCTTTCCAACAGGCTATCATGTGCCTAAAATGGAGATCATATGCAAAATTTACGACCCCGGGAAGTTGATGTACTAACTTACCCAAACGGGGCCCACCTGACTTTTGGCGCTTCATCTCCTAGGGTTAGGTTTTTGGATGTCTAGGGTTTTTTACATTCCTTTTTATTGTAAAAGGCCTTCAGAGATTCATTGTAACCATCTTCTTGCAAATGAGCGTAGCCGTCAATCTCTTCTCGGAGATAAGCCGCCACCATTCTAGCAAGCTTGTTTACTGCTGCATTTTATAGTTTCATCTTATTTCCTTATTGAATAGAAAACCAGTTTTATTGTATCTCTATTATTCTGTGTTAAGCATCTGTTAATAATTTGTAGTCATTTTGTGTTGCTCATAAAATCTGGATCAAGCGTAATAGAACTGGTGAGGACCATCAAAACAACATCATTACATCGCCCATAAAACTGTTGTTTGCTCATTTGTTTCAAAGAGTGGTTTACAGGAAATAAACTGGAGAACTCATTTCACAACCAAGTCATGAGCAAGAAAAATGAGTCATCCTTCCTTTATATTCACACAAGGGGTCCCACCTATATAGTATATTATTAATTATACATAAATAATAAACCATTGCAACCCATTTGCATGCAGGTACCCTATGTTGCGCTTTTGGGTGTCAACAACCTGCTAATACATTATCTAACCAATAATCAATTTCTTGAGTAGTTGGGTTACTTACCATATTCAATTTTTTCACCAATTCCAGAGTCCAATTCTTTGGCGTTGCAACACTAAACCTTCTTATCTTCTCAACCAACCTTTCTAGCCACTCGGTTAGAATTTATGGGAATTCGCCAAAGAAGATTTCATGCAGATCTATGAACACATACTTTTGCATTCATCGCTTGTCACTCATCTAAGGGATCATGTTCTCTTTTCATTCAAACTCTCGTTCTTTTTGTTCTATTCATTATGTGATCTCTTTCTGAGTCAGCCTCCAAAACATTCCCTTAGTCGCAATTTCTCGATCCCGGAAACACAACCATTTGTAGGGATTTTTCTTGTCTATTCACAGGTTGTAAGACCCAAGGTTTGGTTTAAATGTGAACAAAAAACCCTCAAGACATTGGCCCTTTTGGCATCACCTTCTTGTGTAGATGAGGTCTCACCATAGGTATCTATTGGGATTGCAAAAACCAGGTTTTTGCAGCAGTAACGGAAAGAGAGGAGGATGCACAAGCCATTGTTCCTTATTCTAGCTTATGTAGGCTCTTGATTATTACAATCATTCATGATTATTGCATCATAATCAATCCATACACTAAATCTAGTCTGTGAAGTAAAACAACATCATTCACGAACACACATAAACCAGTAAAGAATACAAGATGCAAGATTGTCTCTCAATCGTTGTCTTTATTCATCATATAAATTGATTACATTCATGATTCTTACAGAATCTCGACCTCTATGGATTCTTCACACTTTTTCTATCCCACTAGCTCTCTTTCTCTCTATCTCTCGCTAGCTCTTTTGCTCTCTATATCACGCTAGCTCTCTTTCTCTCTATCTCTCACTAGCTCTCTATTTTCACCCTACCCATTACATATTTATACCCAAAATATGGGGTAAAAAGTCATATTCTTATCTATACCAAAATAGCTCATTACAATGCACGGCATGGCCAACTTCAGTTAACAAGTTATTTTCCTTCTTCTACTTCTTGTTCTTTATACAACTTTTATGTTGTTCTTCTATTTCTGGGAAGTCGCATTGTTGTCCTTTGTGCTTCCTTCTCTCGCTCGCTTGATTTTTCCTTCTTTCTATGCACTTTCTTTGTCCTTTGCATTGTTTGTCCTTTTACACCCTTTTTATCTTATGTGCGTTTTCTTCTTTCTGTGTGATTGCCTCCTTCTACACGATTTATTCATACTTAGTTTTATCTCCAAAATTACATTCAAAATTTCTTGTCCAACAACCTCTACAGAAAAACTTGCATACCATGACTAGAAACCTCAGAGGCAGATAGATGCACCACCATGAAGTCGAAAGAAGAATACATGTCATTATTGTGGAAATATTGGACATGTGGAGAAAGTATGATATAACAAGTGAGACGATCTAGAGGAGAAGGTTAAATGCATTGAAGGAGAAGTGTTTGTTGTATGCTGACCCAATGATAATTTCACCTTCCAAGTCGGGACTTCTCAGGCCTTGTTTTCTCATTCTGTGCAGAAAGAATGGGTATTCGACTCTAGGTGCACTCACCACATGACTAAGGATGTCTCCTTGTTCATGAGGTTGAATGAAGATAAGGAGAGTAAAATATACATTGTTGATGATTTTTCTTTGCATGTTGTTAGTCAAGGTGATGTTGCTTATCGACATGGGAAGATTTTCAACGTCTATCATGTGCCAAACCTCAGTGCCAATATGTTGTCTATTGTTCAGTTGACACAGACAATTAATATTCTGGAATTTTGGTCGGATATGTTCTATGTTCGCGATTTGAAGAAAGGTAAGTTGATTATCGATAGTGGGCTTCTCAACTCGACAAAAAATCAGTACAATTTCCGTGACATGAATCAACCTGAACCCAAACTGAGTGCAGTTGTTTCTCACACTAACAAGAAAATTCATATTTGGCATGAGTGACTCATACATTTGAATTTTTGAAGTTTGTAGGCACTAGAAACTCAAAACATGGTTGGTTGTTGGTATGCCTAAGGTGTTTTCCCCTGAAGGAGTTTGTAAGGGATGTGTACTTGGGAAGCATGATGAGGCACCATTCGACTCTAGGAAAGCATGGCGAGCACAAAACCTACTGGAATTGGTTCACAGTGATGTATGTTGCATCAATTTACCTTCACTGGTAAGTTCAAGATACATTTTGAATTTTATTTATGATTTATCTCGCTATACACGGGTTTACTTTATGAATAATAAGAACCTTGTATTTGAGAAGTTCAAGGAGTTTGAGCCTTTGTTGAAAATCAATGTGGTCGACCCATCAAATGCTTGAGATTAGACAATGGTGGTGAGTATGTAAATCGACCTTTTGAAAAATACCTGCTTTGATCTGGTATTGACTAGTGGTCATTTCCTCACACTCCTCAGCAGAACGGTGTTGTAGAACGTAAAAATAATATGTTAGTTGAAATGGCTAGATGCCTTTAGCAAACCAAATGTTTTCCTCCTCGCTTATGGGATAAAGTGATATACTGCGAAAATTATTTGATCAATTGCATCTCGACTAGAGTTATTCCTTCAGTGACTCTAGTTGAACGGTGGTATGGGAAGAATCCTTTAGTCGGCCACTTCTGTGTGTTTGGATGTGTTTCCTAGGCTCACATTTCTTATGATTTCAAAAATAATTTGGATTCAAAGAGTCATGATTTTATTCTGATGGGATACTCTAAAGAGTCGAAAGCCCATTGATTATTTGATTCTTTCAAATGGAAAATTATTATCAAATGAAATATTTGGTTTCATAAGAAGTCTTCTAGCATTAAGTTTTTGAATACCTCTTCTAGATTGCTACAGGATGATCCCTTTGATGTGGAATCTAACATTGTACCTCATGTTCCATTCTTCAGTCCTTCTACTAGACCATTGAACTTTCTCCTTGTTTCAACTCGATCGTCAACCTCTAAGTCGACTAGTCTAGTGTTCTCTATTTCAACTGTTCCACCGATTGAAGACCCTATGAATTATGATCAACTTGTTGAAGTGAATCGTAGTTAACTTGTTTCTTTTTTTCTTAGATGAGTTTCCGAGACAATTGAAGCTGTTGGAGCTGATGCTGGAGATGTTTCCTTCGAACTACAAACTCAAATTCAAAAGAAACATGTCAGTGTTGCCTTGATGACTCATGTACTTGAAACTTATAACCATTTTACCTACTCATATGTTGAAGGACGACCTCAATGGGAGAAGTCCATGAATATAAAAATTGTTTCTTTGTCGAAGAATCATACTTAGGACTTTGTTCCCCGACCACAAGGAAAGAACATTGAGAAGTGTCGATGGGTCTAGAGGAAAAAATTTACCTCTGAAAGTGTTTTTTATAGACATAAAGCACACCTAGTTGTGAAAAAGATTCTCTCAACAAGAAGGCATCGAATACACTAAAACCTTTGTACATGTCGCAAATATGAACTCTATTCGACCGATTATTTCCCTTGCTGTTGGTTTTGGATGGAAAATACATCAAATGAATGTGAAGAGTGATTTTATTATTGGAGACCTATCTGAAGAAATTTTAATGGAACAACCACATGGTTTTGTGGCAGATTCAAATTTGGTTTGTTGACTCAAGAATTTTCTTTATTGTTTGAAGCAGGCTCCCCAATATTGGTATGCTAAGATCATCAATTTCTTTCTTCAACTTGGTTTAAAATGGTGTAAATCTGATCACAGTCTGTATATCCTCCATACAATTAGAGATGCTTTGATTTTTTTGTATATGTATATGGCTTACTCATTATTGGAATAAAGTTGATCTCATCCTTAGATTGAAAAAACAACTTGTTGACTCCTTTGATATGACAGATCTTGGTACTCTACACTATTTTTTGGGTCTTCAAGTATTACCACTTTGTGATGGTTTTTTCATTTCTCAGTATAAATATGTGATGGTTCTATTGACATGTTTTAAGATGGTTTATTGCAAGCCTTGTGCTACTCCTTTTCAGTTCGGAGTAAATATTACCAAAACTTGTCAAACACCCACAATCAATGCTACATTATACTGACAATTGTTCGACAGTATTATTTATCTTACTCATAGTCGACCTAACATTTCCTTTGTTGTTAGTGTGGTTTCTTGGTTTATGCATGACCCTAAAGAAATCCAGAAATCAACCAAATGAACTGTTCAATATCTCAAGGGTACCACTCATTTTGGTATCAACTATTGTCGAAGTTTAGATTCACTAGTCAACTTCATCGACTCTAACTAGGTTGGCGATGGTGATGATCAAAATTCCACTTGTGGCTATGTGTTTCTCTATAGAACTGTACCTTTGGTGTGGTCATGGAAGAAACATAAGGTAGTCTCTTTTTCGACTACAAAAGAAGAATATCATGGCATTTTTCATGTAAGTACTTAAGTAGTATGGATTCGCCAACTTTTGGGAGAGCTTTGCCTTCTTGCTCAAACCTTGATTATTATCTATTGTGATAACCATAGTGCTATATAGGTTTTTGAAAATCATATTTCCCATAGTAAGATGAAGCATGTTGAGCTCCATGCTCACTACTTGAGATGGTTGGTTCATGAGAATGTTGTCTCACTTGAATATTACAAGACAAAAGATCAACTTGCCAATATCTTCATCAAAACTTTAGTAGAAGCCATATTAATCAAGCTCTGCACAATTATTGTGCTTCAAGAAGATGCAATTATGGGGGGGTGTCCTAATGATGTAATTTCACCTCATGAATCTCTAGATATGTGTGCAGATGGGGGGTATTCGAACATCAATAATTGATGGTTCATCACACATATCCTAAGATTAGTTGGTAGAGAGTTCGAACTATAGTTGGACACAGTCGATCGAGCGATCGTTCAACACATTGCACCATTTGATTGAGTAGTCGACGCACCTTTCGTTCGAGCAGTTGACCAAAAATCGAAGATAGTAGGTAGATCAACCATCCCAGCAATCGACTATGAGTTGTACACGTAGGAGGTCGGGTCTATATTCCTTGTCGAGCCAACTCGATAGAGCAGATTTTGTGGAGTCAACTCTAATTGTTTACGGTTATATGTGGACAAGATCTTTTGGATTCTATGGAATTTGGTTAGATATTGAGACTATAAAATTAGATCCCTTGGGTCATTATCATCATCAAAAAATTATGCAATAGATCATGTGGATCAATATGTGAAACATGCAATGTGATGTTATGATCACAATGTTCTTTGCTTAAGTGTTGTAATGGTGTCTTTAGACACCACCCTTATCTTTGAAGTTTTTTTGTTCCTCTTTGATTATATGTAGTGTTGTGTTCTCTATTTCATGTCGTGTTCCACACCATTCCCCAACACTTTGTGTATTATCCTCCATTGGTTCACACATACACAATTCACTAAGTTCATTGTTTTTTTTCTCACAACTATTTTAATCGTCTCAATCAGTTTCAATTGAAACAATTCATCATCGTTTCCCACATTGTCAAGTACATCATGTGTCGAAAACTACATATATCAACAACAACAAAAAAAGTTAATTTAATTATAAAAACAATAATAAAATTCACTTTAAATGGATATGGATATTGTTATTCATTTACCTACTTCGAGGTTAGTGCCTTCCCACAATCACCCTACCACAATATAAGAAGCATGATATATTAAAATGTTACCTTCTAATATGAGAAGCATGATATATTAAAATAAATGTTAAAGATTAAAAAAAAATAAGAATCATTAATTAGAGGCATGTTGAATTTATGGTGTCAACATCCATCTTATACAATGGATCAACATTCATTTCCATTCATATTCCTATGAACACCATTCATATGTACATAATTTTTCTAAAGACATAACTTTGTTGTAAATGCAAAAAAAAATGCATAAAGAGAAAAATGTTTAAAAATGCATGAAACGGGGGCATGATGAAAAATGCACACACAGGTCCTAACACACCTGCAATTTGAGTGATTCAAGATTTTTAGGGTGTCTTAGATAATTTTACACCTATCTACATATTTAGTTTTTCATTTGTGAACATAAAAGTGGTTGTTGTGTAAAAGAGGCAAAATCTACCTTGTAAATTGAAAGACAAAATCAGTAAAAAGTGCCCTAATGAAAATGCATGCCCATGCTTCTATATAGCTCCAAATTTAGTGATCTAAGTTTTTGGGTGAATTTAATAACATTATATATATATATATATATATATATATATATATATATATATCATCTGGAGTGCATTTTCAAATGAAAAAAGGACTTCTACCTGGAACCCAAATTCAAGACCATTTGTAAAATGGAGGGTAAAACTAGATTATTATAAAATGCATGCCTAGGAATCATATGACCCCCAAATTGAGTGATTAAATTTGTGGAGTTTGTATTTTATCAATTTACATCTATTCATACCTTTAGTTGTGCATTTTCAAACCAAAAACCCTCTACTGTGCATAAAGGTTAAAAAATGTTTTGTAAATGCAAAAAAATGCATCAAGGGAAAAATGCTTAAAAATGCATGAAACCAGGGCATGACGAAAATGCATGCCCAGGTCTTAACACACATGCAATTCCCATATGTATCAGACATATAGAATTTAAAGGAGATGTATGGATGGATTTAGAATAACAATACAATAAATCATACAAGGTATTCTTGTTACAACTTCATATAACACTTAGGACAACTTCATGCTTAATACATTCAACAATATCATAATATTTTTGCAATCATTCAGTCGTATCAAACATTAAAGGGAAATAAAATGGTCATTTAATATGAAGTCAATTCCAATCACATGAAAAACACTATACATTCATAATGAATATGATGCCAATTCCTGCATAAGGCTTATATTAATGAGCAAATCAAATCTACAGTGTCTAAAGAATGGGTATGAATTTACATGGAGATTACAATGGAGTACAATACAATAATACATATCTATGCAACCATGGTGAATATTTGAATCTCTACATGTCCTTTGTCCTCTTCTCATAATTTGTCTCTTCCTCTATGAGTTATGTTGATCTTGCAAACCAGAAAACAAGTTACACTCTGATTCCCAAAATTGTTGACCCATCAATAATGCGTTGTGTTCCTCCTTTATAGATACAATTGTACACAAAACATCTTCTTGAAATGCATTACGAATTTATTCTTGAAAATTTTTTACCTTGGTAAAAGTTAATGTACATGAAAAATTACTCGGTAAAATATTCCCTTAGGGAGTTGGGCGAGTGCCACTCAATTCACCTTGTATTCTAAATGGTAATTTAGCAAATTGACACATTCTTTTCCAATATTTTCCCATTGGATACTTATGATCATTCAAGTTTCTTACTTCCTCATCCAAATTAGTGTATTTCTCATAAAATAGGGGAGGTAATTTCCTAAAAAATCATTTTCATATTGTGCAACAGCTCAAAATCCCCTGCCAACAATTCTACTATGTTTTGCCCCTTCAAAGTGCCATCAAGATTTTGAACTTGATGTCAATATTCCTCCTATCTTCTAATAGATTCTTCTAATTTTTCATTGGATACAAATCCCCATTTTCATTCCAGAATGATGGTAATACATGCTTAATGAAATCACTAAAAATCTTCTTAAAAGTAGAGACTTTCCTCATAAGATCATGGCCCTTAGTTTTCGCATTTTGTAGCACTATCATTTTTGTAATGACTCTTTTAATATCCATTACAATGCTAGTTCTATCATTGAATTGAAAATCCTTCAACTCCTCTTTAGTTCTACTGTTCAAGAACTTTATTATATCAGCTGTCAAATCAGGTTTATTCTCCAACTCATTTGTTGTTCCTTTTATGTATTTGAAGACTACAGTGATTAGATCAAGCTCATCCTGCACAAGGGTAAAATAAGACAAATTATTAAACATTGTGTTAGCCATATCGTCCTAAATGATATGCTTATCTCCTTTCATGGCTGGTATCCTTGTCACCCTTGCCTTCATTTTATTTGCTTCCTTCTGAGCTTCCTCTTTAGTAGCATTGATTTGTGCCAAACATAATTCTCTTCTCTTCGCTTCATATTCTAGTTCTTCTACCTTGGCATCTCTTTGTTTGAGCTGGTTTTTCACAGTGTCCAACTCGATCTCCTTCACACTCAAATCAACCATGAATTTTGATAAGCCCTATGTTGGGTCTAATGGAGCAATTTTCACTGTAGTTGAATTGGTTGCCTGCAACTGCTAAGTTTGTTGGTCTTTCAAGGTTTCAATTACAGCTTGTATGTGTTCTATTATCTTTATCATTTCCAATAATTGTTGGTAAATATGTTTTTTTTCCTCATGACTAGCTTGCATCTCTGGAGTGTGAGCATGTTGTACATCATGAACATTTCGATTTTTCTTAAGGACCTTAATCTCATTATCCTTTTGTTTGATTAGGTATCCTACAACAGTCGGATTTTTAGGATCTTATCCTAGGGAAATAATCTTCCTCTCCAACTCATTAATCTGAATTCTATTGGATTTAGTGGCCACCCTCTCCTCCTTCAATTGCTTCCCTATTTTGATTACCATATTTTCCATCTTCTTGTCACTGGAAGAGGATTGCAAGACCCATATATACATCATATCACTTGTTTGTTAGTGCAATTCAGTCATATCCATAGGGTGGATATCCCCAATATTTACTCTCATTTGAGTGGCTTCATAATCTGCAGGAAAAAGAGTCTTAAGTACCTTTGACTCTAGTACAACCAAATTGAATATACCATGCTAGCAATCTAGAACATATAGTAATTTTGTTTGAGTTTTGTTTTCTCCCCAAGCTCAAGGATACATTTCATTTTTCATCCCTTCAGTTTTTCTCTTTATATCCAAATATCGAGAAAAGAGTGAGGGATGCTTATCAAAGTTTCCTTTAGTTGTAGAGATCTGTGAAACTTCTGGTGTTGACAATAGAGTTGAAGTGAGATGCTCAATAGTGATAGCAGGTCCCTTTGAGTTTGAACTAACTTCACTTGATCTTTGTTTGATTTGCAATATACCCTTCCCTTCTCCTGTAAACTCAAATAAGAACCCCTCTAAGTCTAATTATTCATCACCTTTAGTTTTTTTTTTTAGCTTTTCACTCTATTGATCATCAATATCTATTCCATAATGCATGTCTGAAAATGTCCTCTTTCCAATTTGTAATTCTTGTTTCTAAGGAGTCTAAATAACATTGGATTGGTCCATTGACTGAGTGGTAGTTTGATTTTGGGCCTATGCCTCTAGAATCTACTTAATGTCTTACCATGAATCCATCTTAGCGGTTCTTTCCATTACAGGATTTGGTAGATGCTTATACATGGGCCTTCTGGATGCAATCACACCATGTGGGTCATACACCCATTTACTTCCTTTTTCAAAATCTAGCTACTATAGCATTTATTCTGTAACAACTAGAGTAGTTCTAATATTGACCAAGAAAGGGTCAACCTCTTATGGCAGCTTGAAATTGATGGCATGATTATGCTGGGAAAAATGAAATTGATCTGAAATGATCCTTTGCTTGATGTATTCCAAAGAAAATATTCTTGGAGTTAGAAAAATTGGCAACTTGTATGGCTCCTCTTCAAAACCATATACTCTAATGGTGGTGTGATCCTCATCTAGGTACCAATATCCTAATATGGTATCTTTTCTCAGTTGCAATATATTTTTAAACTCATGAAACATCCTAGGATGTTGACTGCCATGGAGCAAAATGTAGCATGCACTCATGAACTTGGTTACATAAAGGCTGAAACTTTTATTCTAGTCGCATTTCCTCACCTCCCTAGTCCACTCAATTATTGTCTTGGTTTTACCTAAATAATCTATTTGTTTAATCCCAAAGCTCTAAAAAAAAGGCATAATTACTGACTAAAATGAGGTGCACCAAGTAGGCCTGGTACCTAAAAGATTTAGTGAAAATTGACAATTGGAAGTTTATGAATTCCTGTAGGAACTGAAAATAATCAAATTTTGTGAGGGTGATTGACCCCAGTGGACATAATATGGAAATCATCCCTAAAATGGTCTCATCCACTACTCTATCATGTTCATATCCTAAAACCTAAAAAATCATGGTAATATAATGCTTGGTTAGTTCAGGGAAGATGGTGGATTTGAAAGGAGGTGGATTAGTTGGTGATGTGGCATCTGGGGCTAATAAATTACTCAATAGATTCTCCCTTTCAGTCTGTGTTAATGCTTGGTAATTAGATCCAAGCTCATCAACATCAAAGGTTTCATACACAAAATGGTATGAAATTTGGAGCATTTGGGCAATGGATTCTTTACTTATTCCACAGACTATCCTAGAATCATGTACATAAATTATTTTTTTATTATCCACCTCGTAATTGATAGCAAACCAATTGACTAATTATGGAAAGTGATAAGTTTGTGGAATAATTTATCTATCAAGGTTTTATTCCCATAAGTTCAAGTAGTTTTTATCATAGCTAGCATCATCTTGGGCTCTCTGAATTAATTGATGAAGGTCAGGGAAAAACAGGGTAGGGTCAAAAACATCTCCTTCCTTGTTCTCCAAGTGGTCATCAGATGCAATCATTTTCTTGGATGGTCAAAATTGGCTAGGGTTAGATTGAGTCTACATTTGATTATTTTTAGGGGAAAAAGACTGAAGAACAGAAGTAGGTTTGGAGAATTATGAATTTATCGAAGTTCAACTCCCAGATATGTAACTAATATTGCAAATCCCTAAATATATCACATGGTAACTATGTCAATTGGTAATGATCAAACTATGACAAAACGGTTTCAAAAATTTCACAAACACGGTCGATTAGGGAATTTTCATCAGAGGTTGATGGTTGACCAAACTAGCTACAGTTTTTCATCTATCCTTATTTTAAACAATATAAACACATTTTAAATAAGGAAATGAGAACATTACCCGAACGCATTTGTCGAAGGAGAATTTGACTGCTTTTATTGGAGTCTATTGTACTCGTAAGAGTGTTTATCATGTGTGTTTACCTCATTTTCTTCGAGGGTAATTGTTCTAAACTTTTTTTAAAAAATCTTTGGATTACACCGATGTTGGGTTCCTTTTTCCACTTGAGTGAGCAAAAATAGGTCCCTTAACTTCCTTGTTGGACCAACAAGATAACACAGAAATGATTAGGAGATTAGTGAATCCATAAGATAGTAAACAACAAAAAAAATAACCAAGAAATGAAAGAAAACTAAGCACATGTAAATTATAAAATATGCATGAAATTGACACAAGAGATAACTACCCAAATGACAAGTGATATTTGAATTGAGAACACCAAAGGAGAAAAGTGGGACTATGGATCCCCTATTCCTCCTTAGGAGGGCTCTTGAGTCCCCCAAAAATAGAGCTTGACTCTCCTATCTAACAATGGTGAATAAATTCTTGGTCAAGTTTCTCAAGAGGTGAGAAGCTTACCAAATGCTATGATTTCTCAATTGGCTCTCAGGAGAATAAATGGCTTCTCTAAGAGAAAATGGGAAGCATAACAACACAATGAATTCCTTTCTTTTTAGCATACAATGGCCATGTATTTATAGGGCCATAGCAAGATATTTCATAACGTGTTCCAAGTGTGAATGGGAGGCCTTTAGAGGTACATCCTATCCTTTCTATCATCCCAAGGTGAAATTTTGGGTTGATCTTGGGGTCTTGTCCTAATTCACTTTAGCCTAAAATTGGTTGAGGCCTGACCAAATTCATAAATGCCCCATTTTCTCATCCGTGTGAGTTGAATCAGAGACAGTCATGCGGGCTGCACAGAGTGCGTATGTGGTGCTTTGTTTATCTTCACGGATGTGTGCACACTGACTTTGGTGGAAATGTGAAAAAATTTATGGCTCTTTTTATATAGTTTTATCATCTTGATAAAATAGGTTCTGTAAATGTTGGAAGTCTGTTATGTTTGTGCTGATATTTTCTTCGACCATTATATGTATTGCTTGTGAGCAATTTTTCGGTGGTAACATATGCCCCATGATGTCTAAGGTTAGGAGCATATGTATAACTAAAATACATCATTGTTTCTTTTGTGAATAGGAGAGTTGTAGCTACTATCTGAGGAAGACTTTAGGAGCGATCCATTGGAAGAAAAGGGAATCTCGAGAGGAACAAAGTATTCTCCAAAAACTAAAATATACATTTGGGTACAGATGAGGCGGGCATGCCCCATGATCATGTCATGAAACCATAAATGAAATGACAAAAACTGAATATTTTTTATGAAGTAGATGTCTCTAGCGCCCTCAAGGGCGTCAAAAATAACAAATGATGGTTTTGATTACTGAACAGGCTCTAAATCAAGGTATGAATAACTTGGGTGCATTGATGTCCTAGCAAATTCATAGGTCTTCGATGATTACTGAAAATTGCATCAGTCGCATAGTAAAACCCACCATAACATGAAACTTTGTTGGAGTCGAATGTCAACGACAGCAGAAAGTGATGCGGTCTTTTTTTTTCATATGAGATTGCTCATTAATAAGGGAATGTGAGCCAAGATACTGCCACCTTCCTGGAAACTTGTCCTGGCATCAACAGGAAAGGGGCCTGACTCCAAGAAGCAAAGGGATTATTGGCATCGATTAGATCAAATAAGTATCAGTGACTGAATTGAGGAGAGGATGTATGGAATGGTGACTTAAACAATGTTCAAGATGTATGGGACATGACAAATTCCCTTGGTTGGGGGGGAATTAAAGGATGGCAGAACCGTAAAACATAATCTAGTGTCAGGGGGACGAGCAGATATTGGGTAAATTATGTTAAATGGGTGAGACTGCAAAGGAGTGGATGATAGGTCAAAACACGAATATCTTTTCAAAAATGGCGATTAATGGGGGATGCCCCAACCAAGGGAGACATGGGTTGTTGGGTGCCATGGAAAAAGACGTCATCGGTTGCAACGAAAAAAATCCACTCTCCTTGCTGGAATTTGAAATGTGTTTTATACAATTACCAAAGGAATAAAGAATAATTGGGTTGAAAGTGCATGTACAAAAACAAGTGCCTCAGTGGTTGATGGCTTGGCCTCCTTGGGGTGAAAGTGGTGCAATGTAATTGATGAAGGGTGGGGGGCCCACTGGTGGGTTTCTATACCAGGTATGTGAATGGAGGATGAAATTGTAGATTGGCAATTGATGGTGGATGATATGGGGGTAAATGATAATGTGGAAATGCATTTGATTTAATCAATGAAATAGAATATGGGAGTTCATAATGGGGTCATTTTAGCAAGATTAGGAGAAACAAGTATGAGGTTATTACTCTGGGTGTAGTGCTACCAGGACTCCTGAACCTAATGGATAGAAAAACAAGAGTGTCAATTTTCCAGGGGGTAAATATATGTAGGAAATATCATGGGGGTGACAATGTTATCGGGTATCAGTACCTGAATGCAACAAAGGGGGGGGTACCACAGAGTCGGATGTGGGGGTCCTAAAGGTGAATGTCAAGGGGTATGACTGAGACATGCATCTGTTTGCAGAGGACGTAAGAACATGACAATTTTGACCATATACTTGAAGGGGTCAAAATATGACCATGATTGGATGGGTGGGAGACTGTTGTATCAAGTACCTACACTCACAAGCATCAAATACCCAACGTGAAATGTATCTGAAAATTTAAAGAACATATCACATGTATTTGATAATAAAAAAATGGCATTGAGTGTAAGTACATGTGCCTGGGGTTGGGCGAGATCCTCCTAGTACTTCATGGTAAAATGACAAACGGGTGATACCATCATGTAGGGGACAAGGTCTAGATCATTGTGCCATGAACGGTGTGAAAAATGGATCTCTTGAGCTCCAGAACGAATGGTTAGAAGTTTTGNGGTGGGGGGGGGGCATGATTCCACCTCATTTGTACTTGCACAAGTTGAGGGATAATTGCTCTGGTGTGTGTGTTGGTGAGCATTACAAGAGCATAGGGATGCTAATTGGGCATGCGAGAGAGTTTGGTGAGTACCCGCAAACTCCTGCATAGTTTAGTTTTATTTTTTGATGGGATGGGGGTTGTACGACCATTTTTGTGTTGGGTTAAGTGGATCTATGTGGGAAAAAATTAGTCTCCCACATACTATTATGCAAGAAAAATCTCCATAGTTGCGCACAATGTGTGCGATAGTGGTGGTTTTTTTTGCGCATCAATGCGCGATGGATTGGGTTTTTAACTCATAGGAATGTGTGGATGTCGATGTGGCAGCGACACGGGATGTGCACAGTTGTATTGGAATAAATCATGTGGGGTGTGAGCGGTTGTATGGAAAACAGGCGCACAGGATGTGCGCAATTGTATGGACAACAATAGCACGAGATGTGCACGACTGTATGGAAAACAAATGTACGGGATGTGTGTGGTTGTATAGAAAACAACTGCGTGATTGTTTATGATATAATTGCACTGATGCGTGCGCTTGTCTGTTAAACAAGCGCACAATGGTGGAAACTGATTTTGGTGTGGTTTATGTGGACTTGGTGATGTGATTATGTGAATTGACTCAATGTTTGGATTGGTTGCAGGTTGGCAATGACATTATGTTGATCGGATGGAGGGAGATAGATTGGGAGTCTCTTCGAAGGGAGGTGGGGCAGGATGCCTAGATTCAGCGGAGATCATCCCGTGTGGGTTTGTTGATATTTTTTTATTGCTCACTCATATGGTCGTAGGAGCCACTCCTACAATTTATCATTAGGATGTGGGGTCCACATCCCCTGTTGTTTGTGGTGCGGAGCTATGATCTTTGTATGACGGCCGAGAAAGATATTTATTTTATCACAAGGCTACCATTTTGTGGGGTTGAGTTGGAGGCCATGCCACAGATTCCACCAGGGATACCATGACAGTGATGTCTAGGCGACATTGGTCACTTGAGTGGCCTCTGGTCGGGGGTGTCCATTAGTATAGGGGTTATTGACTCACTGGAGATGCAGGTGTTTTATGATTTGGTGGTGAGGATTTTTGGGTCACTGGGGACCCAACGTATTTCCTGGTAACACCTGTCTATAGTGGAGAGGGTGATGGTCGAACAGATGTATGCATGGGAAAGGTTGATGTGCACTTGTTTGGTGGCCCAGTTAGATCGATGTGATCAGACGATGTCGAGATAATTTGCGTTTTGGTTAGTCCTCTGTGATTTCTTCCTGGAGTGGATGATATTTTTGCGCACAAAGGTGATATTGGACCTGCCTTCTCCATGTGATACTTATCTACAACGATCGGGTCAGTTATTGGCACGACATGGAGGGGGAGAGGGGGGTTACTATTTTACTAATATTTTTGAGGGGGTATGGATGCAAACCCCGCAAATTATTTTAGACTTTCCTTACTCAGGGATGGACTTTCGACACCATCTGGATATGAGGCTACCCCCTAGAGAGCTATCGGACCAGTGAGGTATGTGTGTGTTATATTGCATCTCTGATTTTCTTTATGTTATGATTGGCTATGTGAATAGACTAATGAGCCTATTTATGCGTTTTGTAAGATGTTGGGCCAAACGGCCGAGAGGGTGACTTTTCCTTAGCAGGGATTGAGAGGGATCGATATGTGGAGGGGCGAGCGAGCCGACAATGTTGGTTTTATGATCATGGGGTGGCTTCGTCGCATGACCCGACGCAAGATGAGATGGTTGCATTAGTACATGAGATGGACAATTTGTAGCGGTGTTTCAAGACGGTGTTAGAGAGGGTGTCGGAGGACCGGTGGCCCCATATCTAGGATGACCAGATGCTTGAGCAGTGTATTGGGGGATGCCATGAGTGGCGGTATTTGTTGTGGCATGTTGCAATGGAGAGTGTTGTGGTGATAGGATGGATTCCCCCAGGGGTAGTTCCCCCAGGTGAGGAGGTACCCTATGATGGGAGGGACTCACCAGTTGGTGACTTTCCAGAGATGGAGGCACCCTAGGTGCTGGACTGTATGGGCACTGCCAACATTTTATATTTTTTCATATGTAGGACTTGAGGCTTCGCGGATGTATATTATGTAACATTTTGAGCCCAGTGGTGTGGCCAGGTATTTTGTATATATTTTTTATGAAACATTTATAATACCATGCTATATATATATATGGAGATATATTTTGGATGGTGATGTTTCATGTGTTTTTTGAGCATATGTGTTTTTTATGATTCTTTTAACTTATTTTGAGATGGGATGAATCAATGTTGAAATTTGTATGTGTATGTTTAATTGTGATAAATTCCAATTGAGTACTTGATTCGCCATGGTATATGTGACTTGGTTTAGGCTTCGAAGAATGTGTGTAAATGTAATGGATTCAAAATTCTGAGTGAGAAGTTTAACTTGCAGATACTTGTGATATAGGCACGGATCATGGACACAATCCACATTGTTCAACTGCAGGACGATGAGTTGTGAATCTGCAAGGACGCTCAGGTGATGAATATGGAAATGATTGGCTTCTACAAGAAGGCCAATGATGGTTGCATACTCAACTTGGTTATTGGTGGAGGGATCAAGGCATATACCACTATAGTGAAGTAGTACATGGTCCGGGGTGTAAAGGATCCAAGTTGTCGAAGCAAAATTTTGAGTCCATAGACTAGTACCATCAACGTACCCGATGTAATAAATGGATGGATGATTCATCTGTCAAAAAAAGGACAAAGGATTAGACCTATGTTGTGGAAGGGTTTTTTGTAAAAAAGACTAAAACACAAGGAAAATACAAGAAGATCCTAAGGTAGGGTGGTTATGCTTAAGGGTAGAATTTTTTCAAGTAGAACTCGTTGACGGGGTCTTTGAGGGAAGCTCCTTCAGGGTAAGCCAATATGTAGGCTCCCTTAGTGAGAAAATGGCAAATGATAAAGGGTCGTCGCTAAAGGGACTCAAATTTCCCATGGCCTAAAGTTTTGTGGGCAATGTCGTAGGCCAGCACTAAATCGCCTTCTTTAAAGGATCAAAGGTTCATGTGGCGGTCAAAGACCACTTTAGATCATTTCTAGGCCGCTTCGTTGTTTTGTAGGGAAGAGAGGTGATATTTTTCTAATGAATCCAGCTTAAGTAATCATTACTTCATTGGGGTTGTGTCCGGTAGCAGCTCGATTTTTGTGCACAGTGTGGGGATTTCACATCCAATGGGAAGGATGACTTCTACGCCATGAAATAAATGGAAGGGGATGAAGTTGGTTGTGGTTTTGACGATCGTGCGATATGCCCAAAGTTTCGAAAACAACATGTGATGCCAGTTGGTTTTGTGCTTATTGATAGCGCATTGGAGCATGGTTTTCAAGACTTTATTGACATCTTCAACCTACTTGTTCGATTGAGGGTAGTATGATGAAGCAAACTCATGAGTAAATCTGAGTTTGGCAGATAATTCAGTGAACACTTCATTTTCGAAATGTTTACCATGGTCTGAAACTAACTAGAGAGGGACTCCAAAACGAGTAATGACATGGTTGAAAAAGAAGTGAGAGGTCGTGTTTGTTGTATTATTGAATGTGGGCATGGATTCTATCCATTTTGTGAAGTAGTCAACAATGAATACTATATACTTTTTCCCATTGTTGGATGGGGGGTTGAAAATCATGAAATCGATGCCTCATTTACATAAGGGGCATGTCATAATGACGAGATGAAGAGGAGCATATGGTGCTCAAGTTTCGTGAATGTAAATATAACACTTGTCAGAACGTTTGATGATGTGGATGTCGTCGTAAAAAGGGTGGGCCAAAAGTAACCAGCTCGAACCACTTTCTATGTTGTGGAAATGTTGGAGAGATGACCCCCGCATGTGCCACTGTGGCAATCATTTAGGACTTTTTCTGCCTCATTGATGGTGAGGAAGCGACGAAGAATAGTGTATGTCCCCCTTCAATAGAAGAATTCTCATATGAGGAGGTATCGAAAGGCTTGGTGACGGATGCGGTGACGATCATCTCATTAGAGATGAGGGATGAATTTTTGGTTTACAAAGATAGACGAGAATATCCCCATACCATGGGTCGTTGGATGAAATTAAGAATAGACATTCATCAAGAAAGTTTTCATTGACCGAGAGATCAAAAGTGTTCGAATGAAAGTTGACAATGAGCTCTACTAGGACAAGGGATTTTTTTGTCTTGAGAGTTGTGAAATCAAGATCATTTGCCTAGAGAATGATGATCCAACGAGAAAACTTGCCATTGATCTCATGTTGACTAAGCAAGTATTGCATAGGATTGGAATCTTCCATGACATTGGCAGTTCGAAGCAAGATATAGTGACACGGCTTTTGGACTGTGAGGACAACCACCAGGGCTATCTTTTCTTCATGATTTTACTTGAGAGGTGGCCCTGAGAGATTTTTTTTTATAGAGTAGATGACATGCTCGCCCTAGTCATAGCCTACATGGACCAGCACTCTTATGACTAAAACCTATGAGGTGGACAGATACGGGATATAATCCCTATCGTATTCCAGGGGACTTAATAGGGGTGCTTTACTGATTTCTTATTTAAGAGAGTCAAAAGCAACTTGGGTGTGTTGCTCCCATTGAAATGGGATGTCATGTCGTAGTAAGTGTAAGGCGTCGTGGGCATAGATAGCATAGTCGGGAATAAAGTGATGTAGGAAATTAGCTTTGCCTTGGATCCTTTGTAATTGGTGTAAGTTCTTGGGGGGAGGAAACTCATTAATGGCATGGACTTTGACGAGGTCCACAATGATTCCTTTCTGGGAAATGATCAATCCCAACAGGCATCCAACAGTGATGTAGAAAAAAAATTGAAGAGGTTTCATTCGAATATTGTATCTATGGCAGCGTTGAAATTCAAGTCGTAAATCCTCTATGTGTTGGGAGCGCTTCTTGGAGTGAGTAGTGAGGTCATCCAAGTAAGCAAGGATAATGTGGGAGAGATGGTGAAATGCATATGTCATGGATCGTTGGAAGGTAGCACCCTCATTTTTTAGTCCAAATTACATAACCCAGTATGCAAAGGTACCCCATGGTATCGTGAATGTTGTTTTGTATTGGCCAACATATCAAATTTGAATTTGGTTATAACAGGAGAACCCATCCATGAGTGAAAGGACTTTGTGACCAACACAAGCATCGATGACTTGATTGATGAAGGGGTTGGAAATTTGTCTTTGGGACAAGCTTGATTGAGATCATGAAAATTGGTGTAGACCCTAATGATTCCCTATTTTTTGTTGATGGGGACGAGGTTTGAGACCCAATATGTGTATGTGATGGGGTAGATAAGCCACAGACACGTAAATTACCGATTTCAGCCTTTATATCCATGGCCTTAGAAGGGTGAAGGGGATGTTTCTTTTGAAGAACGAGGGAGACATCAGGCCATGTGTCAATACGATGTTCAACAATGGTTGGGTATAATCCAGGCATTTCTATGTAAGACCATGAGAAAAAATCCCAGAGCTCCTAAAAGAGAGCTTTGTAGGCAATGATTTCTTCGAGAGAGCATGCAGTGTCAAGAAAGATTTCTTCGACGACGCTGGGTTTGGTAGAGATGTATATCTTAATTGTAGGGAAGATGTTTGCCATGTTCCCTTATTCAAAGGCATCAGGTGTGGGAATTGGGTTTTTGAACCAATTGACATGACCATGGGGGAATAAAATCTTTGGTTTCAATTGCACAGACTTGAGTGTCTAGGAATGGTTAAAATGTGTTGTGGAATAAGAAGAGGACCAGTGGTGTAGGGTATCCCATGGGCAGTCTAGTGCTATCATGGATTCTAATATGTCTTCATTTGATTGAAAAATGAAGGAGTATAATGGTTTAGCGACGTTATGGATAGATTATATATATGGAGTGATGTATTAAGTGAGATTTGGATGGGTATTGAGTGTCATCTATGGAAGGTGTATGAGATGAGGCTAAGTGATCATCAGTTATGACCGCGGTGGGTAGACCTGCGGGAGAAGGTGGTGTGGTTTCACTAGACGACATGAACCAAATATACATATAATCTTGTGGGGTATGGAATTTTGGAGGAGGAAGAATCTCATGAATGGGACTTACAGGTGAATTCGATGGATTCAGGGGGAAGTCTTCAGATGGTGGCAGTATGGGGATAGCCAGTGGGGTTGAAAATAATGGGTCTAGCCTTACTAAGGGTATGGTATGTCCTCCTTGCAGAGGCTTTGTCAAGGCTGGTTCAATGGAAGGTGATGTTGGTGTGACAACATGCAACAATGTGGTTGCATGTCGAGTCCGAGCAAAGATAATGAGAGGACACATATATGTGAAATGCTCTAGTTGTTCACACAATGCACAAGGGCATCACATTCATTTGTTTACTTACATGGAAACATAATGAATGTCAGTAACATTTATGATGGTGGGGGGTGCCTACGTGGGTGCAGGTAATGTAGTTTGATGTATTTTCACTAGTGTTTCTCGAAATTGAGGGAGATCTAGGCAGTGGTGAGTGTAATGGTCATATTGTGAGCAAATGGCACGAGAATGTTTGGTACAAAGAATGTTTTGTTTGGATGAAGAAGGTTTCATGGTTGTAGGTGTGGCAACTGGTGTAGGTAGTAATGGTGTTGTTTTGGGAAGTGGAATAAGATTTTGTAACTTTGACAAAGTAGGGTAAATATTAGTTGGGTTTCCAACTACTAAGCAAATTGTGCATGGTGGTTGGATGCGAGGGGGTTGTAGTTTCTTTGATCTAGAACCCTTTGTAATTATACATAGGTTGGTGAGTTTATTGGTACCAAGAAGAAATGTAATGTACATTTAGGCTGGTGAGACAAGGACACCTGGATTTGGTGTTGCGCGCATCAGATTAAGTGCATGAAGAATTGTTATAAAGACAAGGTGTGCATAGTCTATGTGTTACGTGAACCTGGGAGAGTGTGTACATTGCACTATGTTGCACACACTTTGGTTAGTGCGCTGGAAAAGAATGTTTATGTTTTGAGGTCGAAGATCCTATGTGATTATGAGACTAGTGATCTTGGATGCAAATAGGTCAGTGTGCCTATCCATGTAATTTAAATCATGATTATTAATATAATATTTCATCCCTGCGCACTGAATGACTCAGATGAAAAGAGATGGGGGCCTTACTCTACCCAAAAAACGGAAAGGGGGGAGTGAGTCGTAAGTCTTGGGGAATATTTTATAATATTTCCAAAATTATAATGCCATATATATTATTTTATCTTATGTTCCTGAGGGTAGGAAACAGGTCACCAAGTGGCTTAAAGCTACTTTTGGAGGTGACAAGCATCAAGTGGAAGGCATGCAATATATATTGAAGGCCTTAGTGTATTTTGGGAATTATTCCATTATGAATTCATTATTGCATGGGATATTATCGGGGAATTGAGAAAGGAATTCATGTTGTAGGCTCTCATGTGCAGAAGGGGGTCGGATGATATGGAAAATTTGATTATTTCCTTATCTGCAATGAGAATCTTGTAGGGAGTTGTGGAGTTATACCCAGAGTTTCATTGTCAAAGAGTCGGGTTGGCAGACCTTGAGAAATCTCTCTATTTGAGATATTGGTTGTTGTGGAGTGGTTTTCAGACCCGGAAGCATACTCTCCAAGCGAGAGTTTTTGCTAAGATTTTTCCCCTAGTGCATTGAGCATTAGTTGCAAGGATCAGAGACTTATTGTCCAACCTGTTGTGGGTAACCCTGGGAAGGGAAGTGGGACAGCCAAAGGACTATTGAGCATAGAAGGGAAACACTTCCTTGGGTGTGAAAGGTGTGTGGGGAAGGAGGGATGGTGGACTAGTTGCAGCAGTGAGCACTTAGGACTAGGAAATTATGTTGAGTTTCAGACCATAGCTTGTCGCTAGGACCCTTTTTTCCCTTGTGGATTTGAGCCCCAACTCGGGGGTGACCTATTACTGAAAGCTTATGGGAAACAACGTCTATGGTTAGAAGGAACGTCTGATTCAAGGCCGTAGTTGGTGACTTTCATTTAAGATAAGTGTTCCTTATGTACATCTCTTAGTTATTGCGTGCATTTTTTCTATGTTTGACATGTGTTAAATGCTTGTATGTGGTGCATATAAGTATTTGTTGTTATTTGATTTAATGTTTCTTGTGCATATAACTATGATGTTTTATCCTTTAATTGTAGGTGTGCATGAGTATGTCAATTGATGGTAACTTTGTTTGTTAAGTTTAACCTTGTGATTTTAGTTATGAGTCATCAAGAAGAGGATGGAGTGGTTGGGTGCACAGGATCGTAACCTGTGTGCTTTAGAGGATGGAACTCATGAGTGTGAGGTTAAGGAATTAAATCATGTGCACAGTAATAAAAACAAAGTGCCACATGATGCCCAAGTGGTTGTGTGCACGATTGTATTGTGTGGTCAATATGTTGGTGCACACAGTTATTTGATTTAATTCCACTTCTTAAGGTTGTATTAAAAAGAGATTGTTTCTTCCATTGGTACAAGTTGTGTAGCACAACTTT
The DNA here is from genome assembly GCA_009831015.1 of Picea engelmannii. Lineage (NCBI taxonomy): Eukaryota > Viridiplantae > Streptophyta > Pinopsida > Pinales > Pinaceae > Picea > Picea engelmannii. The sequence goes on from ML810021.1 coordinate 141,388, forward strand.
AGCTTGGGTTGAGCACATTTAATTTAAGTGATACTGCATGGATTGTGTTTTAAAATATATTATGCACAATGAACTTCTAGAGTAACATGGCTCAATAGTATGTTGGGGATGTTACAGTTGGGTTGATTTGGAACTACTGAATTTGAGGTTGTGTGACGTGGCCCAAATTGTAGCGACTAGGTACATTATAAAGTGCTATCAGAACCTTGTCAGAGTGTTTTATGGAGTAGCATAGCCCAGCCTGGGTGGTTGGGGATGTTACAAATTGGTATGAGAGCATGTTTAAGGTGGTAACAAGACTTAGTGGGAGACTGGGTACGTTACATTATGGTATATGATCTATTGGTTCAACACTTGAATTGTATAGACCAAAAACGAACATGGATAGATGGGTGCACTAAGAATTGGTTTCTCATAGTGCAGAGTTTAGTTTTCACGGAAAACTATTAGCACACGATATAATAGAGTTGTGATGTGCACAAGAGAAGTCATGCATGGGAGTGCACACTAGAGTTGGAATGTTGAGAACATCCAATAAATCCGAGAGAAAGGATTATAACAAAATGGTGCAAATTTTTCATGTAGTTGTTGCATGAAATCACCTAACAAATCTTGTTGTCTGCACATTTTGTAGAATTATCAGAAAATAGAGAAAGATAGAGTCAGTGCAAAAGGTTGAAGGCATGGAAGATGCATAGAGGACTTGCAGTCATGATGATGAGTTTGGAGTGTTTTGGAGTGATTGTCAGACCTGGAATCATTCTCTCCAGGCGATAGTTTTTGCTTAGAGTTGTTACCTAGTGCGTTGAGCATTAGTCACAGGGCTCAGAGACTTCTTGTTCGGCATGTTGCTTGTAACCCTAGGAAGGGAACTGGGGAAGTTGAAGGAATGTTGAGCAGAGAAGGGGAACACTTCCTTGGGTGTGACAGGTGCATGGGGAAGGAGGGACAATGGACTAGTTGCAACAGTGATCACTTAGGACGGGGCAATTATGTTGAGTTTTAGACCATAGCTTGTCACTAGGACCATTTTTCCCTGGTGGAGTTGCACCCCAACTCTGGGGTGACCTATTGCTGAAATATTATGAGAAAAAATGTCTATGGCTGGGAGGAACATCTAAGTCAAGGCCACAGATGGTGAATTTCATTTAAGATAAGTGTTCATTATGTACTTGTCTTAGTTACTGCGTGCATGTTGTCTATGTTTGACATGTGTTAAATTCTTTTATGTGTTTCATATAAGTATTTGTTGTTATTTGGTTTAATGTTGCTTGTGCATATAAGTATGGTGTTTTATCCTTTAATTGTAGTTGTGCATGAGTATGTTAGTTGATGGTAACTTTGCTTGTTAATTTTAACCTTGTGATTTTGATTATGAGTCATCAAGAATAAGATGGAGTGGCCTGGTGCACAGGATCGTAACCTATGTGATTCAGAGGCTAGAACTCATGAGTGTGTGGTTACGGAATTGGATCACGTGCACAATAATAACATAAGTGGTGCATGACGCCCAAGTGGTTGTGCGCACAATTGTATTATGTGGTCAATATGTTGGTGCACACAGTTGTTTGATTTAATTGTGTTGCTTAAGGTTGTATTGAAAAGAGATTGGTGCTTTCGTTGTTACAAGTTGTGTAGCGCAACTTCAGCTTGGGCTGAGCGCATTTACTTTAAGTGAGACTGTGTGGATTGTGTTTTAAAATAGATTCTTCATAGTGAAGTTCTAAAGTAACATGGCTCAGTAGTATGTTGGGGATGTTACAATTGGGTTGATTTGGAACTACTGAATTTGAGGTTGTGTGACGGGGCCCATCCTGGGGAGACTCGGTATGTTACAAAGTGGTATCAAAACCTTTTCAGAGTGTTTGATGGAGTATCATGGCCCAACCTAGGTGGCTGGGGATGTTACAAAATGGTATCAAATCATGTGTAAGGTGGTAATGGGACTTAGTGGGAGATTGGGTACATTACAGGGGGGAAGGGGTGTTGGGTCTCTCTTCTTCCTGGTCCCTCATTTGTTGGTTGTATTCCCCCTTTCCAAGTATCTTGAATGCCTTTTTTGGTATCATTTCCCCCAACTATGTGACTAGTTGGAAGAGGTGGCGTTTGAGCCATTGGTTGTGTGCGAAAAAACTCAAGTTGTGGTGAGAGTGAGGGAACTGGTACAATATATAGAGGTTCTATATACCATACAGGGATGGATATTACCATGTTTGGGAAGGTGAGGGTAGTCGCTACCTGGTATGTTGTTATGCCAGGTGGTGGGTAAAAGAAAGGGATTTTTGTGATGGCTTGTGGGACCACTTTCCAAATAGGGATTTGTCCCATCATGGGCGGGTGATTCGTCTCAAGAAGGAGGTACTGGATTGTCCTCGAAGGGGGCTTGTGGTGGGATCTCGAGGGGAAATTCATT
>ML810021.1:143861-162256 GCA_009831015.1 Picea engelmannii
TCTTGTATATTTTTTTTCCATAATTGTGTATGTATATATTTTTGTCCAACAAAAATTTATTTGCATGCACATTTTATTATAGACTTTAGAGGTACAGGAAGGCATTTTGGTTCCAATATGAGAACCACAACTATGGAATATTCCCAAGGGTCCTACAGTCATGGAGAGGTCTTTATAGGGCTACATGTCAGCATGGGAAATGTTGAGACAGATTCTAATGGAAGAAGAGAGAGGTAGGATCCTGTAACTATGAGAATCATGTAGAGAGAAGTGCAAAGTTATAGGGAAAATAATGAGAATATTATGAAGGCTCGGGAAGAGATACTTCATAGCTTGAACATGTTGCAGAAGAAATCCAATAAATACTTTGGCACAAAACAAGAAGCTAGTGCTTGACAAGTGACATTATCCAGATCCCATAATAGAAAGGATGAGCATGGGAATGGCAGGAAATGAAGGAGCATGAGCAGGCACCATCATTCCCCAGAGTAATCCACTAGGAGAGCTCATGCAATTTCAGGGTCAGGGATCATCCCAAGTGTGTCCCCTCTGAAGATACAAAGGAGAAGGAATGAGGGATACATATTGCAAGGTGAACTCAGAAAAATCAAGTCACCTACCTTCAATGGTGAGCATAGGAAGGGAGAAGAGGTTGAGGCCTAGTTGTTGGAAATGAAGAAATATTTACAGTTGCATGATTATCCCTCCATAGTAGAAATAAGAATTGCAACCTACCACTTGCAAGGAAAGGAGACCATGTGGTGGGATTAGCTTAAGCAAGCAAAACACCTTGATGAGAGGAATGTCTCATGGAGGCAGTTCAAAGGATATTTCCAAGAGAAATATTTTTCTAAGCATTATTATGAGAGAAAGATGAAAGAGTTCTATGAACTCAAGTTGGGAAGCATGACAATGGATGAGTATGAGAAGAGGTTCTTTAAGTTGTTGAAGTATGTGGACTTCATAAAGGATGAGAAGGTCAAAATCCAAAGGTTTCTAAGTAGGTTACCCTCTTTCTACAGTGATAATATACAATATAATAACCCCACAACTTTGGAGGAAGCTATAAGGAGCGCAAGGAATCTTTATGAGAAAAGCAGAGGGAGGTCGATCTTCCAAAAGACTTGGAATGGAAAGATGAAGGGTAAGAAAGAGCAAAGAAAGAAAGGATTTAATCCACCCTTTTTTAAGAACAACTCCCAAGAAAATTAACAATGATAACCAACCCAAAATGAGAATAAGGCATTAGATTCATTTGGTAAAAGGCCAAGGCAGCAACCTATACAATGTTGGGGATGTGAGGGAAATCACTTATATAGGGATTGTCCTCCCAAAGGTGAAAGAATGAGGATTGTCCACAACATTCAGGAAGTTGAAATAGTTGAGGACATGGGAGGAAGCATGCCAAGGATTTATGCATCCTTGGACAACAATCAAGCAGGGTATCAATCCCCCATGATTGAAGCAGAAGGTAAGATTGATAACCAACCCATAGAAATTTTAATTGATTCTGGAGCTATCCATAGTTACATAAACTCTAATATTGTTGAAAGATTTCACTTGAAAAGGAGTAAGCATGAGAAATCTTGCTTAGTTCAGTTACCCACCGAGGCTAAGAGAAAGATCAATGAGTTGGTTAAATATTGTCCAATAGACATGAATGGACACCGCACAAAGGTAGATGTGGACATCATACCATTGAGTTCGTATGATTGTCTAATTGGCATGGATTGGTTGGAGAAACACCATGTTGTACTAGACTGTTACAACAAGACCATAACTTCTCTTGATGAAGAAGGGAAACAAGGAAAGATTCAAGAAAATCCAAGAGTTGTAGTTTTTAGAGAAGTATCATCCATGCAACTAAAATGTGTTTCAGGAAAGGATGTCAAATTTTTGCATCCCATATGGAAGAGGCAACCAGAGATGAAGTGGCAAGTATGGAAGACTAGCCGGTCTTGAAATATTTTGAAGATGTTTTTGGGAAGATTCCAGGATTACCACCAAAGAGAGACATTGATTTCTCTATTGATTTGGTGCCAAGAGTCACCCGAGTGTCCAAGACACCTTATAGAATGGGCACACCAAAATTAAAAGAGTTGAAAATGCAACTTGAAGAGTTGTTAAAGAAGGGGTATATACGCCCAAGTGTGTGACCTTGGGGAGCCCCAGTTATTTTTGTGAAGAAGAAGGATGGAACCTTGAGACTATGTATTTATTTCAGGCTATTGAATAAGGTTACAATAAAGAACAAATATCCCTTGCCAAGGATTGATTATATTTTTTATCAGTTGAAAGGTGCAAGGATATTTTCCAAGATTGACTTGAGATCAGGTTATCATCAAGTGAGGATAAAGGAATAAGATATCAACAAGACAACGTTTAGAACAAGATATGGGCATTAAGAGATTATAGTAGTGCCATTTGGGATATCAAATGCCCCGGAAGTTTTCATGTGTCTGATGAATGGGGTGTTCGGGGAATACTTGGACAAGTTTGTGATTGTTTTCTTAGATGATATTCTAGTCTACTCCAAGACTGAAGAAAAGCATGAGAAACATTTAAGAATGGTGTTTCAAGTTTTGCGATAACATAAGTTATATGCCAAACTAAGTAAGTGCATATTTTATCAAAAGAACATTCACTACTTGGGGCATATTATTTCAACAGAGGGGATAGCAGTTGATCCTGATAAAATAGAGGCCATTATAGGATGGCCAATGCCAAGAAATTTCATAGAGGTCAGATCTTTTATGGATCTTGTTGGTTACTACCAAAGATTCATAAAAGGGTTTTCAAATATTTCAAACCCAATCACCTCTTTGCAAAACAAGGGAGTGGAATTTGAATGGACTCCAAAATGTGAATAAATTTTCCAACAATTGAAAGATATTTTGATGAGTAAAGCAATATTAAAGATTGTAGACCCAAATTAAAACTGTGTAGTGTGCATGGATGTGTGCAAGGAAGGGCTCGGTGGAATCCTCATTCAAAAGGATCATGTGTTATTCTATGAGTCTAGAAAATTAAAGGAGAATGAGAGGAATTATGCTACACATGAATTGGAGTTGGAAACAATTGTACATGCACTAAAAATGTGGAGAAATTACCTTGTGGAAAGAAGATTTGAGCTAAGGACAGATCACTATGGTTTGAAGCATTTGCTTGGACAACCAACATTAAAGGCCAAGAAAACTAGATGGATGGAATTTTTGAGTGAATATGACTTTGAAATCAAGCATATCAAAGGCAAGGAAAATCAATTGGTTGATGCACTCAGTAGAAGAGCTCATGATGTGCACATTTCATCAATTAGCATGTTCAACACAGATTTAAAGCAAAGAATTTTAGAGGCTTCAAATTCAGACCAACGATGTGTAAAAGCAAAAGAAACATTACCTCAAGGTAATTTATAGAAAAAAAAATTATTTATTATGAGTTGAAAGAGGATGGAATCCTCATGTACAAAGGAAACATACATGTGTCAAATTCAGGAGAGCTGAAAAATATAGTGTTGAGGGAAATGCATAATGTGCCATATGTTGGGCACCCAAGATATCAGAAGACATTAGTAGCTATAATAAGCCAATACTTTTGGCCAGGAATGAAGAAATAAGTGGCTAATTACATAGCCAAGTGTCTAGAATGTCAAAAGGTAAAAACATAGCAGAGACATCCAGTGGGGTTGCTACATCCATTGCCCATTCTTGAGTGGAAATGGGAAGTGGTTACAATTGATTTCATTACAAAGTTTCCCATAACAATAAAGTAGCATGATTCCATCATGTTAGTGGTGGATAAATCAACAAAAGCAACACATTTTATTCCTGTGAAGACAACACACTAGGCAACAAATATTGCAGAAATTTACATGAAGGAAGTCGTTAGGCTACATGGAGTGCCTAAAGAAATTGTTTTAGACATAGATCCAAAATTTACATCCAATTTTTGGAAAGGTTTGTTCAAAGGCTTTGGTACAAATTTAAATCTCAACACTACTTATCACCCAGAGTTTGATGGGAAAACAGAGAGGACTACTAGAATCATTGAAGACATGCTCAGAATGTATGTGATGGATCGACCATCAAAGTGGGAAGACTATATCCACTTAGTGGAATTTTCTTACAATAATGGGTATAAATCCTCATTAAAAATGATCCCATTTGAAGCTTTGTATGGCAGGAAACGTAACACACCAGTGATTTGGGATAACCAAACAGAAAAATCTATCATTGGACCAGAATTATTAAAGGAAATGGAAGAACAGGTGGTGAAGATCAGGCAGAATTTAAAGGTTTCCCAGGACAGGAAGAAAAATTATGTAGATAAGAATATATTTTTTAGAGATTTTAAAGTGGTTCAAGATGTTTTTTCTCAAAGTGAAAGCGAAGAGAAGTTAGATAATATTGGTTTGCTGCCCAAAGTTGGCAGCAAGATATTGTGGGTCATTTGAAATATTATAAAAGATAGGGCCAGTTGCATACATGCTAGCATTTACCGCATCCATGAAAGTGTATAATGTTTTTCATGTATCATTATTAAAGAAATATGTTCCTGGCCCTAACCACATAATTGATTGGACTGTGATCCAGGTGGAAAACTAAAGGGATTTCTAGGTGGAACCAGTATGCATCCTGGACCGAAAATTCAAAGTGCTCCAAAATAAATCCATAGGGCTGGTAAAGGTTCAATGGACCTGTTATTCTCCTGAATATGCAACATGGGATCATGAAGAAACTATGCGGGAGGAATACTCGTAAATGTTTGTCAATTTTGAGGAAAATGGAAGATAAGATGCAAGACTCCATTTTGGGCAGTTAGAGTTCCAGAACCACATCTCAGAGTCCTATACAACTTGTTATGGGGGCCCTGATAAAAGAATGGAACATTCCTTGGGTCATCCCTTATAAACGAATGGTGCATTCCTTGGGTCCATAGGTTTAGAGGAATACACTATTTTGGTTGGAACTACTGCTAGAGTTGTTAAATTGCATAATCTTATTTCTTAAAGTATTGTGATGTAAACTGTATATGTATATCGGCATAGTGTGCACCGAGAACAACACACAATTTTAGGGGAGGTATAATGTAACATCCACACTATAATCCTCATTTTAATTTATGCATAATGTAGATATGAATATGGCTATGGTCAAGCGATGTATTATGCGAAGTGTATTTCTAATTTTAATGAAAATAATATGATACCAAATGTTTGGAATATGGACAGAGATGGGGGTTGATTAAGCCACAAGAGAGGGAAATGTGTAAGAGTTGTCTAAGAGGGAAAGGTATAAGTGTGTCCAAGAGGGATCCAAGGAGGAAATTAATTATGGGTATCAATTCAACCCATATTTCTAAAATTCATTACCATTGGGGATAACTTATATTTTTTGTTTGAGTGTATGAGATCCCAATCATTAAATACCTATCAGGGGTGGGTGTAGAAGTGACATACATAGTTATTGGAAGAATGGGGATACAATAAAATCCACATTGGGAAGAGTGAGAATTCAACCATCTCGGGAATATAGAGGAAATTTGTATTGGGGAGAATAGGCAATTTTTCACATGGAGTTTTGGGCATGAAAAATAAGATAGAGAGAGAGAGAAAAGAGAGCATTAGAGATAAATTAAGAAAGATGTGTGAATTTTAGAGCATGCTAGAGCATTATTGGAGCATAATGGAGTTGGAAATTGAAGAGTCGGGTTGTCAGGCTTGAAGAGTGAACTCCTGGGAGAGTTACACTATAACAACATGTGTTGTTCTTGTTTTTGCTAGTGGTTTTCCTAGCAATAAGTTCCCTTGAGTTCCCAGCTGAGATATTCTTGGTTACATGTGCCAAAGAGACCCCTATAAATCAATGGGATGCCCGAGGAACTCAGAGTAGTGAAGGGGTACATTCCTTGGGTTGGGCAGGTCAAGAGGAAGAGCGTTGGAGGAAATTCAGGTCAACAATAGGATAATACTAGTGCGTTGTGGATTTAGAGATGTGAGTGGAATGTTAGAGGCACCCTTCACTTTTGTATTCCTAGCCCCGGATCGGGGGTGACTTATTGTTGAGATTTGGAACAACAGGTCTATGGTTGGGTGGAACGTTCTTTCCAAGCAGTTGGTTGCACAAACATTTTAAAAGATAAGTGTTTGATTATTTTTGGAGTTTCTCTTATGAGTTTTATCATTGTGTTTTACCTTGTGCATGAGAATGATCTTATATGTTATTGTATATTATTTATGATTGCATTATGTTCTTTTTGAATGTTGTAGAAGAATTTGGTTATGGGTTTCACATTTTAGTTAAATATCTGTTAAATTCATAGCTGGTAAGCTACAAGAATTAATTAGCAAAAGAAATTTTCAAATTTATGTGTTTTTTATGCAAGTAATGTTCCCTGGTTAGGATGGGGAACGTTACAAGCATACCATGGGGAACATAATTTTCCTTTAGAAGTGTCTTTATTTCTCGACTCAATATTTGTACTACTAGGAAACTAGTTGAGGTATCACTTTCCACATCCTAACCATACTTAACACTTTCCATTTTCCCCATTTCACTACATTATGTCAATAAAAAAGGTCATTCTCAATCATGTTTGACTTTTCAAATGTCAACAAAAAGGTTTAATTGAGAAATCCTAAGTCAATAAATCCAAAAAGGGGTAGAGGTGAAGAGATAATAAATTTAAAAGCCAAAAATATTAAAGCTTGAGCTATACCAGCTTGCAGTGAGGCCAATGCCCCTACTCCCATGATTTTCTTTGAATATATAAAGAAAAAGGGAAAAAAGGGGTAGTAAGAAATAGTGTCAACGAAAGGTTACTCAATACTAAAGCGCTCCCTCTTAAAGGCTCCCATACAAAATCCTATCTCTTGAAAGCTAGTTGAAACAAGTTATAATACCTCTAACATATTATAGGAATTTAAAGGTCATTGCATGAATTTTTCCCCTTTCCCTTTTCATAATTATCCATCACATCACCTACCTTTAACCTAGGGACTTAAGAAATACTCTTGTCGTAGGATTTGTCACACATATAAAGGTTAATATTCACCCATGGTAAAACTTAGGAAAATTCTAAAATTAACCTTTATTATGTTGTGTTAAGAGAAATCACTAAGTGTGCATCACCTAATGGCTTGCAAAAAAGTTGGACCCACCATTACAAGTGGGTGCCTTATATTGGGATCCATGATGTTTCCTTGGATATGTGATGCTACCTTGTGGTCAATCTACTTGTATTTGGCCATATCTATAGACATTTGGATCCGTGTACTTCATTGGGATATGTTTCACTATATTGGGATATGTGACAGTGCATCGGACGATGACATGGATGTTGCATCATCACAACTTCCACATGCAACAATAAAATATGTATCCCTTTCCCACTTGGATGTCTTCACTCACATGCATGCTTGATTACTCCTTCTTGGAGCACACATGGGAGGTTTGTTTTAGACAATTGAGGGTTTCTAGGAGGGGGTTACACATGGTTATCGACACACACATATACATATGCTTACATACATGTGTGTGTGTGTGTGTGTGTGTGTGTGTGTGTGTGTGTGTGTGTGTGCATTAGTATAATTGCTTGTAATGCATTAACAAATATTTGTTTTCATTTTAAAATAATTCTAAAATATTTTATATCTTCTTTCTTAATATTTATTAAAAGAAATTGAGCTTCGTTGTGATTTGGTTCAACTAAGATACCTATTTTTCACCTAGGAAACCTGAGTTCTAATCTTGTGTATGGAATGTTAAATTTTAAGGGGAAAAAAGTGTGGAGGGGATCATCCTTGATCCCAAAGGAAATAAGGAAATTTTCTATGCCTCGGGATTAGGCGAGGCCTCCAATAATAAAACTAAGGCTTTGGCTCTCTATAAAGGTTTGATGATATTGAAGGAGAAGAGAATCAATTATATCTCGGTTATAGGGGATTCCCCAATAATAATTCGACAAATGCAATATAAAACAATACCTCAAGGCACTCGTTTAAGTAGGATTGCTACTAGAACATAAATTCTGGCCAAAAGCTTTGAAACCATATAATACCATCAATTATTTAGGATTCTTAACTCCTCAACGGATACTCAAGCTAATGTAGTAAATATGCAAATGGGAGTGGTAAGGAAAAATGTGGGGATAGTAGAACTTTGTCGCGTCCCATTAATTTTATTTTCAATCCAATGGTTTTTGACAATGTGGTTGAGATGTCCCCCGTGGTGTAGAGCAGCCGATGAGGGAGTGTGTTGTTAAGGAACTCTGTAATTGAATTCATTGGTTCAAAACCTATGGGAACACCTCAAATCCATCCATATTAAGGGTTGGTGTGGTCCAGGCCGGGTGTGATCCCTAGGTGATTTTGACGACTTAAATGCCCCTCGGTCATGGCATCTCAGCCACAGGTCAATCTCGCAAGTCAGGGATATTTAGCTAACAAAAAAAAATACAATGTGGTTGAGATGTTGAGACAAGTGGTGGCGCTTGATGATGGTGGAAATTGAGATCTTTAATTCCACCACAGCCAACATAATTCCTTACATAATTCCACTGGAATTCTCAATTAATACCCTGGTGAGGAAGGGACATGTGAATTTATGTGGGATAAATATTGATCAATCTGAGATTTGATACTTTTCATTTGTATGGTGTATCCCCTTGGCTCTTGGATTTTGATTTCGAGAGAGTGTGAGAATCCTTTGTCTAAGGCCTTCTCTCGGCTCTACGTTTTAGGAGTATATTGTTTTACTTGGATAAATTGTTTGAGAATGGCCAATGCCCATGGCCATTCTGATATATGTGTCACTTGCAAAAAAATGGAGTTGCGTAAGGGAATCAGAAGGTGTAAGAGGCATGCAAGGGAGATATAGGAACACCTATCATTGTATGTCCATAAATGGGAAGGGTAGAAAAGAGATTGAGAGAGAAGACATGGTTTGGAAGTGAGATCCATTCAAAGGCAAATTACTAGCACAAATTCTTAGGTAGAATCAATTAAGAACAAGTAGACACAGATTGAGAGTACCATGGAAAATGAGCATGTTCTCTTTTAAATTCTAAAACTTATAATGGTCTATAGATTTATTTTTTATTAGGATAGTTTGTATAGAAATATTTAAGCCAAATAGAAAGTATAAGCTCTAAATACTTAAAGTTATTACAAATAACAGATAATAGAGATCTCTTTTTGATATGTTCTGGAGATGACAAGATTGTTTTTTCTCTTCAAATTTTGCTTCATCCGACTGGATGGTTTGGCTACGAACTTATTTTAAGACAAATATATCAATTTCAAAAATTATTTATTAAAAAAATCTATCAATAATAATTGAAAAAAGAATGCAAAAATATGAATTCAAAAATATTATTCTTTATTTAGCTTTTAACCATCATATTCATCTACCTACCAAAAGTTCACTAGCAAAGCTAATACCATAGCCTCAAGTGTGTCATCATCCCACCAAAAATTAGATTTTAGATAATCCTCTCTTCGGATGATTTCCATGCATCAATGCTTAAAAGAATAAGAAATACAATAAGGTTTGTTAAAATTCCTTGGGAGTTGATCCCACGGTATTTACCTCATCGGAGAGTTTAAATTTTCAAACTTTTGTTTAAAATTTTAAATGATGGAATGGCATAATAATAACTAACATGTCACGTCCCCACGGTGTGCCTTGCAATCATGCACCTCTTGAGGGTGTGAGGCACCACAACATTCCACGCTTGGCTACTTGGAAAGACCAAGGTTACTTCGTCCGAACTATGCCTCTTCACCTAGAGCATACCCATACTTCGTACTAGGCTACTAGCAAGTCACACTCTTACTCTAGTGAAACTCTTGTATACTTAGAAATTCGTTAATTTATTTAACACTTAGTAATATTTAAGCATACATCCATGAGAAACCAAAAGAACTTTGGGAAAAATGAAAGACAAACAAAGATATAGTGCAAGAGGCACAAATCGTGCCAAACACCCAACTAAGTAGTTGTTATTGCGAAATAGTTACAACATGAGAACTACTGGATTGGTTTACAACAAGGCAGAACCAAACGACTCACCTTACCTCACCAAGACACTCATACATATATTTTCACCAAGAATCTTCATCGCAACTGTCTTTGCAACCACCTGCGGTGCACCTCATATGTGTCTCCAACCGTAGACTTGTTGTCTCTTTGTTTCCATAAACTTTTCCTCTTCATTTATGCAGACTTCACAGATTTTGGTTCTACCTCACACATGCCTCCAACATACCTATGTTTCCATAATTCACCAAAATCATCCCAAGAGGAACTCACACATCTCTGTCTAACGAATCCAACTCAGGGAAGCACAATTCCTCCCATGTGGAATCGCAGAGCTCTCTTTGTCTTCTTATCTTTCCAAAACTTGCCTTACTTAGTTGTGCACCCTTGTTATCTTATAGGCTCTCCAAATATCACCATGAGAACCATCGCATCCTTTGGGGGTGTCGTGCCCCTTTCTAAACCCATGTCCAAACAAATTGCCACGCCCCTTCACAAACCCAATGGCCCAAACGAACCCATGTTCTCATCAATTGTCATTCCCCTTGGGATCAACATGCCCAAACTTGGTATGCCCCTCATGCTGACACGCTCCATCTATCAAATTGACTCATCCTCTTGGGTGCATGCACCCCTTAGGTGAGTTGGTCTAACTCTCCTAAGTGCACTTCCCATGCCTTAGCCAATTTTCCTTTGTTGATGGATTGCCCAAGTCTTTCCATCGAATCTTCATCAAACTGTTTGTTATCTGACTTGCGTCGCAAGGAAAATTGGGTGGATTCGTCCCTTGGCACGTCGTGCACCCAAAGAACCCCAACTCTCCCCTATATGAAGACTTATATTTCTTCATTCGCATTGAGCATCTTTCTTTCCCAATTCATATTATGGTGGAAGTGCCCACTCCCAAGCTAATCTCCCAAGGCCTTAAATTCCCCCCCACCTCAAGTCATTGTCATCCTAGGAAACATCCACAAAATATGTGAGCTCCAAGTCTCTTCCCAACTCCTGCCTCCGTTGCAACTAAGTCTACTGGAAACCCAAAGTTTAGTGCCAACTCGAAACCCCAAATTCTATCAAAGTGGAAACCCCAAGTTTCCAACTCGCACAACAATCATCTGCAACCTATGAAACCATCCACAATCCACTCTACCCAAAATTGTGTGTGACCAAACTATCAGCTACAATGGAAATATGTATCTTCCCCAACTATGTCTGGAATGTCTAAGTTTCCATTTCCCCGCTATGATGATAACTCTCTATTTCATTGTTGTTGTCGCCTCAACTATTGCTACAACCTCAACCGAAACCTAAATAATGTCTAAGTGTTGAAATTTTGTGAACTTGTTGCACCCATACTTCAACGAACGTTTTCATGTCTCCACAAAATGTTATCCCCCATGCCTTGGACTGATTGGATAGTTAATCCAACCGTCACTTCCAACTCATGAGAATGTACTTCATCATGCCCAAACTTAGTCTTTTTTTTCTGCATTTTTGTTGCTATGTCCAACTCCAAAGACTAAGGCAAGTGTCCATCCTTGCCTCATCGTTGCCATCATTCGATCTTCGTCAAGGAGATCCTCCAAAATTTCTGAATGTTTCTCTTTGAACCTATTAGTGAGTCTATACTATGAATTCCTTCCACAATTTTGTCCATTCATGCAACGATCTCAGACCAAGGCAAGTTTCCCCTCACCTTGTTGCACTATGAAGTCACCCCAAAGAAACATCATCTGCGACAACTTGACTCGATTGTCAACCTCATGGAACAGTTAGCCAATCTGCCCCAAGAATTGGATGTCTAGACGGTCCTTTGCCTGACTACTTCATCACCCATCCATGTTGTTGTGTCTACCTCTTTTTACCTTGGAATGGTTAGGGATCACCCTCAACCATGCTTCCCAAAGCAAGAGAAATGAGCATGTCCAAGTAATATCCTCATGTTGCAATCTACATGTCCGTGTAATCCTCCAAACGAAGGCAAGTCCTCAACTCACCCCCTTCCATCAAGTCACCTCAATGCAACTCAACATCTGTGATAAGTGTGGTCGGCGTGCCTACACTCCTCAAACGTCCCAATGAACTATCTAAAGCGCTCCAAGTAGAATGAGTCACCGCAAAGAACTTTCGTTCCTTAGACATGTTCAAACCAATACTCTGTCAACCTCAACAAACGACCCTCGCTAGATCTCTTAGTCATCACACAATAGTGTGCAAGTCACCAAGGTGCACTGCCTTATCCAATGTCCCATACCAAAGGTGAGAAAACACCACCCAAGTCACTTGGTTTGTGTTCTACCAATTCAGGTTGACTGCCAACAATTCTTGGTTGACTACTTTACTAACTCCATCAGTCTCCTAAAACGAACTTCCTTGCACCTCCTGCAAGCATCCAAACTCCGGCACTATCGTATTGATTTTCAAGTCATCGCATGACTCAATGAAACTAGCTAAGGCACCAAACACTAGGGAAACTCATCCATCATCTCAACTCGTCATGTCCATACTTCATTTCCCACCACCGCAATGACCTGTTCAACGCACCTAATCAAAGAGTTAGGAAGCTTCCCCAAGCCACCTCCACGACTGCATCCAAATATGCCTAAGTCCACCATATGACTCGTCTAAGCAAGTCATCCTAAGTTCTCCACACATTTTCCCAACCAAGGCATTCCAAACCGCTACAAGACTTCTTTGAATTTGCACCACTTGAGTCACTCTCAAGTCTGCCAGTTCTCACTACGAAAACAGAATGCACTTGAACCTCCAAGTCATCCGTATTCCCTTCAAATAACTCACTGCAACACTTAGGAAATGCAAGAACTCAAACCAACCATACCTTTCCAAATGGCATCCTTCATTGCAACCATGTTCTAAGTCTTTTTTCTTGGACCTCCACTTTCGCAAGCAACTAAATCTCCACATGAACTCACTTCAACCACCATCTGCAACTCCACAAGCCTACAAGACCTTCATTATGATACAAGGATGAGTCCATCCGTCCAGTTTTGAAATTTTTCCAAGTCCCAAACTTTGTATGTAACCAATCGAACTCATCTCCAATGTCTTTCCATCTCCACACCTTGACTTCTTCTGCTTCAAGGCACCATGCATCCACTGCCCGAATGTCAAGTCATAATGTTGCTAACTGAATGTTGTAACTCTGCGAAGAGATACCTCATCTGAAGGTTATGATCCCAAAAAACCAACTCAACTCAATTGTTGTTCTCGGCAATGCACAACATAAATACGTCATGATGGAAACATGCTCAACCAACTACCTATTGCAGAGCTTCTCTAGGTCTCCCCAGGTCATCCAACGCACCCAAGTGCTTCACTTTGCTGCAACCCAAAACTTTTCCCCTTCCCAATCACTTATGTGATCACCCTCTTCATTTCGCTTATGTGATCACTTCTACGGTTATCTCTATGACAAATCGTACAACATATCATGCGTTCATCTACCTTTCCCAAGTGCACAGTTCTCCCAACGAAATTTGTTCTTGATATCTCCAAGGTGTGCACAACAGGTTTCGGCATTGACTTTCATCATGAATCAAACCAACCAAATATGCCTCTGCGATCAAGTCTGCGATGAGTTATGCGATCACCCATCGTGTCCAAGTGCTTTGTTTCACCACAAACTCTTCTCTTTGTCCATAAAAGGTGTGCGCCCAAACCAACCTTCTCATTGCATCGTCAACCGAACTTTTACCATAAGTCTAACGCAAATTCTGTGATGAACAAGTTCATTGCACCAAACTATTCACCTAGTCTGCAAATGTTCGCATTGAACTACCTTCACAACGAACAACCTTCTCAATGAGTGTGCCCCACCACAATTTTTTTGACTGCAAGAGTGGTAAAGAGAACCAAAATGCTATGATACCATCTTTCACGTCCCCAGAGCGTGCCTTGCAATCGTGCACCTCTTGAGGTTGTGTGGCACCACAATGTTTCAGGCTTGGTTGCTTGGAAACACCAAGGTTACTTCGTTTTGACTACGCCTCTTCACCTAGAGCATACCCATACTTTGTTCTAGCTGGCTACTAGCGAGTCACACTCCTACTCTAGTGCCACTCTTGTATACTTAGACATTCTTAATTGCTTTAACACTTAGTCATATTTAAGCATACATCCACGAGAAACCAAGAGAAATGTGGAACAAACTAAAGACAAACATAGATATAGTTTGGGTGGCACAAATCGTGCCTAACACCCGATTAAGTCGTTGTTATTGTGAAACAGTTACAACATGAGCACTATTGGCTCAGTTTACAATAGGGTAGAGTCAAACAACTCACCTCACCTCACCAAGACACTCATACACAGATCATCACCAAGACTCTCCATCGCAACCGTCTTCGTAGCCACATGTGGTGCACCTCAAACGTGCCTCCAACCACATACTTTGCCTCTTCATTTCCATAGACTTCACGGATTTTGGTTCTACCTCACACATGCCTCCAACAGACCTGCATTCCCATACTTCACCAAAATTGGCCCAAGAGGAACTCGCCCATCTCTGTCCAACGAATCCACCTCAAGGAAACACAAGTCATCCCATATGGAGTGACATGGCTCCTGGAGGAAGCTCGCCCTCTTCGTTTGCCTCATAATTTCATAACTCTATTTGTCTTCTTGTCTTGCCAAAACTTTCCTTCCTTGGTCATGCGCACATGTTCTCTTATAAGCTCTCCAAAGGTCACTATGTGAACCATCGCGTCCTTTGGGGGTGTCGTGCCCCTTCGTGAACCCATGTCCAAATGAATCGTCATGCCCCTTGGTGGACCCAGTCGCCCAAACAAACCCATGCACTCATCAACTGTCGTGACCCTTGGGACCAGTGCACCCAACCCTGGTGCGCCCTTCATGTTGGTGTGCTCCATCTATCGAACCGACTCGTCCTCTTGTGTGTGTGCGCCCCTTAGGTGAGTTGGGATGACTCTCCTAAGTGCACCCCCCATGCCTTAGCCGATTTTCCTTCGTTGATGGAGAACCCAAATCTTACCCTCAACTCTTCATCAAATTGTTTGTTGTTTGACTTGTGTCGCAAGGAAAATTGGGTGGAGTCATCTCTGAGCACGTTGCATGCCCAAGGAACCCCAACTCTCCTCTATATGAAGACTTATGTTTCTTCATTCACACCGAATGTCCTACTTACCCGATTCAAACTATGGTGGAAGTGTGCGTGCCCAAGCTAAGCTCCCAAAACCTTACAATAACTAACTTGTAATAAATTTTTAAATTTTTAAAACTTTTATTTAAAATTCTTAAATAAAATATCATTATAACAACTAACCCGTCATAGAATATATATATATATAATTTTAACACCTTTCAAAATATGATTTACTCATTTTTTTATTTTTTTATTGTACATCTTTGCTTTAAATGAACAATCTAACGCAACCTTAAATATGAAACCAAATCTACATATTTTAATTTATAAAAAAAATTATATGAAAATTGAATAGCATAAGAAATGTAAACAACAAAGATATAGACAAGCAAAAGTCCTCGTTAAGGAACCGAGCATAATATCATTGTATAATTTTATTTACCACTTTCAAAATTATATATATAATAAATAAATAGTTCACTTATTGTATTGGACCCTACCTAGTCTAGGAAAGGGTTGGAGATTATACAAATCATTGATAAAGGGCCCACTTTTTATTACCTTAAAAAGGTAAGAATCATTTAGTTTAAAATGGAGCACCTCAAACTATCTCCTTGCCTTGTTAGAAATTGAAGATTGAGATATAAAACTAATACCCTAGTTTAAGTACAATCCCCATTGGATTCAATATAGAGGATTTCTAAGGAGTTGTAAGGGGAAATTAGAAAATGT
The DNA here is from genome assembly GCA_009831015.1 of Picea engelmannii. Taxonomy (NCBI): domain Eukaryota; kingdom Viridiplantae; phylum Streptophyta; class Pinopsida; order Pinales; family Pinaceae; genus Picea; species Picea engelmannii. The sequence goes on from ML810021.1 coordinate 159,753, forward strand.
ATGATTGGATTTAATATAGAGGATTTCTAGGGAGTTGTAAGGGGAAATTAGAAAATGTATGATTATAAGTTAGATTAAAAAATCAGCAAGAGCATGAGTGGAGGACATATTCAAAAATCCATAGATTGAACTATCCTTCATAAAGATAAAAATTGTGTTAATCATTGATGTCTTTAATGTTGGCAAGGAGATGAAGAGAAGATGAGAGTGAAGTTTAATAAAAGGGTAAAAATATTAATAACTTAAAAGTCAAAATGGTGACATAGGAGTAGAGCTAGAAGGTTCACAAAAGGGGTTTCCAACACTATCTTATTTTATTAACACCATCTAGAAGATAAATGACTTTAATAGTAATGACCTATGGAATTTTAAGGGCATCTCAAAGGAGTCAATGAGGCCTAGAAAAAAACAAATCAAAGTCACACTTTTTAAGTCATCAAGTTTCATACAAATGTTTTCAAAGGAAGATAATCAAAATCTCTTGAAGCTTATTAGTAAGGAGAGAAATCTTCAAGTTATGGAAGTTATGTAGTTCGACAAATCTTCATGGCTAAATGGATAGCCAATAGAGTTCTACAAGGATTTTTACAACCTTCTTGGAGATGATACAATATGATCAATAGATGAATCTAAATCCTTGGGAAGAATCATCAGGGCTCTCAATTCAACCTTTATTGCACACATTATAAAGGTCAATGACCCTACTTTCTTCGATGATTTTAGACCGATCTCTTTATGCAATGATATATACAAAACTTTGTCTAAAACTATAGCTTGTACCTTGGAACCTATCCTTTCAAAATTTATATCTCATAAACAGTTTGGATTTTTCAATGACTACCCAATACATAATTTTAATACGATTGTCCCCTTCAAACAAATACTCAAACTTTAATACCCACTTTTAAAGTTGACTTGTATTACCAAGTTCCCTTTAAATAATATCAACCAACAAAGAAGATTTAAGTTATGTTCTTACAACCCACAACCAATATGCCTCTACTACTCAAAGGTTAAGACAAATATATATCTCCATTGTGAATATTTAACAATCCCTTCATAAAGGTTAAGACAAATATATATCTCCATTGTGAATATTAAACAATACCTTCATAAAGGTTAAGGTTAAGACAAATATATATCTCCATTGTGAATATTAAACAATACCTTCATAAAGGTTAAGACAAATATATATCTCCATTGTGAATATTTAACAATCCCTTCATAACAAAGCCATGACAAGAAATATCAACGAGAGACTTTCATCATAAACATGGAATTGGGTATCATGTATTTGGAGAAATATATAAGAAATAATAGAGTAATTAGTCTCGAAGATCATACAATGGCTATGTACTATGTTCAATAATCGAGTGGGCGCATGCTTCTTGCTTAACTGTACAATCATGTGTTAACTATGCAATATGAAAAGAACGCTATAAAGTATCATTTTATAATGATAAATTCATTATATTATTGATGATTAAGTGGGCATCTTAGGTCACAATTTACCATTGGTGAAGGTTCAGAGAAGGCCATGGTTCTATTCATTATGTTTAATTATTTTTTCGGGTATCTAGAAGTGTGAAGTTTTTTGGGGGAAGTTGTTACAAGTAGTAAGATTCAAAATGTATTTAAAACATAATTGTTGAGAACTTTGATCTCAAAATGATAATTATGGTATAAAAAACCTATATTTTTTGGTCAAAAACATCAAAATCAATTCTCATTTCAAAAAGTGCTACTACTTGTAGCACCATTTTTAGAAGTGATGGTTAAAATACCCCCATTTCAAAAAGTGGCGCTACTAGTATCACCCTTTTTTTTCAAGGTTAAAATTACAAATTGGTTGAAATCGACAATCGATAATATTATGAACAAAAACCTTAAAATCAACCCTTGAAACAAAAAGTGATACTAACACTAGCACCCCTTTTCTTTGAAATTAACATTACAACTTTCTTAAAACTGCGTCCTTGAAAATAAATATTATTACAAACCAATATCGCAAAGTCAACCTCTCAATATAAATGTGATGTTATGTCAACCTTTTATTTTAAGCTTAAAATTGCGAATCTTTTCCAACCACGATCTAAAAATCTACCACGTTGCAAACAAATCATAGAAAAAAAAATATATATATATATATATATATATAGAAAATCTTATACATTATTTGTTTTTGGAAAAAATAATAAAAATAAATAAATCAAAAAATAAAAATATAATAATAATAAAAACTGAAAATTTAAAAATAATACTCAATTTTTATTAAAATAAAATAAAATTAAACAAAATTTAAAAAAAAAAAATCTAAAATTAAAATCAAAATTTTATATAAAATTTAAAACAAATGATTTTAAAAATATTAATTAAAAAAAGATGAAATAATTTTTTTTAATAAAAAAAATTTAAAACGAATTATTTAAAAAAACAAAATCTAAAAAATAAATAAAATTTAAAATTACGAAAATTAAAATTAAAAATTAAAAATTAAAAATTAA
>ML810021.1:162666-182304 GCA_009831015.1 Picea engelmannii
CTTGGTTTTGGTAAATTTCCTTTTTTTAATTATATTTTTTCTTTAAGGGTTTTTTCACATATATTTTCTTTAAAATTGTTACAATTTTAACATGTTATTGAGCTCTGAAATCTAATCGTAGAAGCCTTGAACCCAGAACCCTAGATTGTCGCAGCTTTCATGGTGTTTGGTGTTGGCCAGGGGATCCCCCTCCCCCTCCTGACATTGATGTCTTTCAATCTATGGTTCCCTCCATCCGAAAATTAGTTAAACAACCTCATTCTCATTTTGTCAAAAAATTGGATGAAATTTTGAAAGCCCTTGTTCATGCTTCTTCTTTGCACAATCTTTCTATGTGTTTTGCTAAGAATGGCCTTATTGGTCAATTCACCAGAATCTGGCCCACCCCATAAGTCATGACTCTTTGGGTAGATAAGAATCGGAAACCCCTCATTGAAGGGAATATGTCGACCTCCTTTTGTGGCAAGGGTATTTTTGCATTTATGTTTGAATGCAAAGCAGACAAAGACCTTATCTTTAGGAGTGGCCCCTATTTCATGGGTCTGAGGGGGATATATCTCAACAATTGGACCCTTGATTTTTTCCCTAAAATCGACATCCCTTTCGTTGTTCATGTATGGGTTCGTCTCTTATATCTACCCCTTCAATGTTGGAACGATGAAACTATTCGAAGTATCATAAACACCCTAGGTCGCTACATCGACCGAGTCGAACCACGAGATGGACTTCAAGCTTGTGCTCATATTTGTGTGGAGGTGGATCTTGAGAAGGGTTTGTCAGAAGTCGTTCAACTTTCTCTAGATAACGGGACTTATATTCAACAGGTGGATTATGAACAACTTCCCTTCAACTGTAAGGCTTTCCATGAATACGACCATTTTGCCCAAAGTTGCCCCAAGGCTCAGCCAATCATATCCCTATTGGAGATCCTAAGAAATGGAAGCTCCCCAAAAAGAAAAGAGGGGCTTGAAAGCATGGTATTTTGACACATTCGAAGAAAAATTATGCGTCGCCTCCTTTTTCCCTCGATCCTTCTGCCCTCTGACTGCGGCGGGTGAAGGTGGTAGTGGTCCTTCAGCGAGCAATAACAAGTATCTGGCTCTGCCTAATCTGGAGGATGCCTCTGGCGAAAACCAAGACAACCCTTATGATGAAGAGGTCTCCCCTCATTATGAGGAAGAAATCCGCTCGTCTCCCCCCCAGGCTCAGTTCCCCCCGTCTCGTCACTCTAAAGTCCAATCAGTTTTAAATCTGTCTCCCGACATAAATATGGTATCCTCATTATTCTTGAGGAAGGCTCTCAAGATGGATCTGAGGATGACTCAAGTAGAGAATATGGCCCGAATGTTCCTATCAAAAGGATGGGTAGAAGGACGAATCGCCATAAAAGGGAGGAAGTAGTAGAAAAAGAAAAATATATAGGCATTCAGACCACATTAGAAAAGCGTCCTTAGGAAACAAACAAAGGGAACAAGTGGGAAGAGTGGATCTATGCCACCCATTTGGGGGGGAGGGGAATCCATAGGTAAATAATGAAAATAGTATCCTAGAATTATAGAGGCTTGAGGAGCAAAGAAAAGATGGAAAAATTGAAGCAACTAATCAAATTAGAAAATCCTCAAGTACTTTTGATCCAGGAGACCAAGATGAAGGACTCCTTGGTCCTTCAAGAAAGTAATTTCCTATGGAAAAACAACAAACTGGTCGCGGTCAGTGCTAGGGGGGGGCCTTTGGGAGTATTTTCAGTTTATGGTGCCCTTTTCACTTCCAGTTGGTGGAATATCATGTTACGTAGCACTGAGTGTTAGTCAAGCTTGGTCATCTTTATTCAGGTAAGTCTTTTCATTTATTTAATGTTTATATGCCTAGTAAATTCCATGAAAATTTGGATTATTGGAATTCCTTAATGGAGATCCCAATTCAAGGTTTTAGTGAAAATTGCATTATAGCCAAGGACTTCAACACTACTCTTCATCGAAAAGAAAAGAGAGGGGGCTCTATTGTAAGGGATCCTTGTAGGGAAAGAATGGAAGATCTAATGTCATCTCTGGATCTTATTGATATTCGACCATCTAAAGGGAGCTTCACTTGGGAAAATAGAAGGGTTGGTCTCGGCCACATAACGGCCAGGTTAGACCGTTTCCGAGTCCATTGTTCATTTTTTTTCTAATTCTTTCTCTTTGTATTCCTCCATTCTTCCTTGGGCAGGTTTCGATCATCGACCCATTGTTCTTCTCTTTTCTGAAGCTAAAAATCTTGGCCCCATACCTTTTCGTTTCAATCCCCTCTGGCTCAATGACCCTTCCTTCTTTCCCCTAGATTCTAGTGTTTGGAGTTGTTGAGTAGTGGGTTCTCTTGTCTATATCGAGGAGTAAAAACTTATTTCCTTTAAAAAGGCTCTCAAGGAGTGGGCTAAGCTCAAATAAAAAGCTTCGAATAGAGAGTTACAGGAATCTCAAGAGCAGCTAGAGGTGATTTAAACAAGATTGAGGAAGGGCCGATTTCCCTAGCCTTGCTAAAAGATGAGTAGGAGAAGTTTAAAAATTTGCAGTCGGCTTTAAAAAAGGAGGAAGCAATGTACTTACTTAAATCCCATAGTCTCTGGCTCCAGGTGGGAGACATGAACACAATTGTCTTTCATCGCCAATCGAAATCCCGTCACTGGAAAAACAATGTCGAATAGATAAAGTCTCCAGATGATGAGATTATCTCTTCTTTTGAAGAAATAAAACAAGCAACCTTCAATATTTACGGGGAAATTTATTCTGAATCTAGGTAGTCGAACTGCCTCAATAGGATCAGCGCCTTTCTTATATCCCCTCTCTAATTAAACTTGAAGAGAGTGTTGATCTTACCCAACTAGTGATAGAGGAGGAAATTCTAGAGGTGATACACGAGATTGAATTGGATAAGGCGCTAGAACCGGATGGGTTTTCAACCCACTTCTATAAAAAGTGTTGGTCCATAATAAAATATGATCTTATAAGAATGATTCAATATGTTCGTCGATCATCCAAAATGGGAGGTGCTACGAACTTTTCCTTCTTGGCCCTAATCCCAAAGGAAAGGAATGCTTCATCCTTCTCTAGGTTGAGACCCATCTCTCTATGTAATGTCTCATACAAAATTATGGCCAAAATTATTGCTAATAGGCTTCAGCTAGTCCTTCATGGCTCATATCGCCCAACCAAGGGGGGTTCATGGCAAAAATACAAATATGGGATAATATAGTTCCAATTCAGGAATAAATTCATTCCACCAAGGCCAGGGGGGAGAAAGGAATGATAATCAAGATTGACATGGAAAATGAATTTGATTGAGTTTCTCATAGCTTTCTCTTTGCAGTCCTTCATAAATTTGGTTTTAATATAGATTTCATTAAGTTGATAGAGGCTTGTATAAGCAGCCCATGGATTGCCCCTATGATAAACTATCATCCAACCAATTTCTTCAAATCCTCCAGAGGCCTCAAGAAGGGATGTCCTCTCTCCCCTCTTTTATAGATCTTGATGGTTGAAGCCCTTGTTCAGAGGATGGAATTTGAGCATAGATTTGGAAATATCTCAGGGTTGAGAATTGTGAGAGGGGTCAAGAAGATCGACCACTCTCAATTCTCGAATGATATTGTGCTTCTGGGAGGATCCTCCTATATCATTGCGATGCATTTTAAGGAAGTGTTGGATCAGTTTTCTAAAGCTTCAGGGGGACTGGTGAATAATACCAAAATTCATATTTATGCTTGGAATGTGAGTGCTCGCTCTCTCTCTGTCATTGCTAGGGTGCTTCACTTCCCCTTTGTGTCAAATTGGAGGACCTTTAAATACTTGGGGATTCCCATCTATCTCCAATCTCTCCCCTTGGCTGAGTGGTCATCAATATTTTCCAATCAAAGATAAATTTTCAATCTGGGGGGCACATTGGCTTAATCCATTTGGCCACCTTGTGCTAGTTAATTTGGTTCTTTCTTCTCTCTCATTTTTCCAGCTATCCTCCCTTTTGGCTCCTATGGGTATTAAAAATGATCTGGCTCAAGAGATCTGGAAATTTGTATGCAAAGGGGGAAAGTCTAATCACAAGAGGTTTCATTTAGTTAATTGGTCCATAGTGCAGGCCCCAAAAGCGCGAGGGGGTTTAAGAATAAAGGATCCAATGTTGGTGAATATAGCCCTAGGTTCAAAAATGTTGTGGAGGTTAATTGCAGATAAATTTTATTGGTGGAAAAGGCTCTCCCTTACAAATATTTTTCAAGAGACCATTTGCACGGCCTTGACAATCCCCCTCCCCCCCAAAATGGTTCACATATTTGGAAACTACTTCAGACCTCTCTGCCACTTCTATGAATTCATCTCACTTGGATCCCTGGGAATGGTAGATGTATAGACCTGTGGCATGACAATATCATGGGGAATCCCCTACTGATCCAGGATCCTGCTTTCACTCCACTTCGAGATTGGATGTTGGCCAATCACAAGTATTCCCTTTTTGACATCTCTTCTTGGTGCACCTCCTCAGAACTATGGAAAGGTTGGGACATGGGAGGGGTCCCAGAGAACTTAAAGGAATTGGTTGGACATTTATCTCTTAAACTCCAAGTGATGACCCCTTATCATTTGGAGGATTCAGAAAGAAAGGATTAGGGATAACAAGGCCTCTCATTTCATAAAGGGTATGAATTTCTTCTTTATCAATCAAACTTGTCAGGAAAATCTAATTTTTTCACTAACATTTGGCACCAGGATGGTCTGTTGGACCCTTACTCATGAAAATATTTTAACTAGAGAAAATATTTGTAAGAAAGGATTCCCAATGTCATCTAGATGCGTCCTATGTACTGTAGATAGTGAAACCATTACTCACTTATTTATGGAATGCATTTTCACAAGAGAGGTTTGTCAACTAATCCTCCAAGAACTCGGCCATAGAGTCAACTGGTCAGAATTGATAAGGCCTCTTGTAGGAAGATGACATGCTTATTATTTGGGTTCTTTCCTTCACAATCCCATTTTCAAAATACTTTGTATGGATCTCCCTAAGTTTATATGTTGGAATATTTGGATTACGAGGAACAAGGAAATCTTCATAGAAAAGGTTTCTCACACCAGTTTGGTTGTTAACAAAGCTATAACTCAATTTTTTTAGTATTTCAACTCTCGACTACTTAAGCTCGCTTCCCCTCAAATATTGAATCCTCAAGAGGAGGAATGGTTCAATAAGTTGCATCTACATATATCTATTCAATCGTCAGTTCAGCCCAGATTACACTGGCAGCTTCAATTCTCCCCCTCATAATTTCAAAGGTGGCTTTTCTCTCAACAAATCTATACAGTATGCTTTGATGGCACTTCTAAAAGAAATCCCAAGGTGGCAGGTGTGGGAGGGGAAACTTTTATCCACAGTGGAATTGTTGAACAAAACTTTACATGGAGTCTAGGTCATGCTTCTAATAATCAAGCAAAGCCTTATGCCTTTCTCCAGGGAGTCCAATTTTCCAAGTAAAATCACGTCCAACATCTTAATATTATAGGAGACTCTAAAAATGCAATCATATATTTCATAGAGGGTTATTCTTCGAAGGATGAACAACTTAGATCTAACTCCAGGAAACTAACAATCTAGCGGAGCAGTAAGACGATTTGGACACCACGATGGAAAAGGGGATCCTAATTATTAACAAGAGGTCCTATATTTCCCCAATTCCTTGAATGAACACCATCAAATCTAATTTAGTTATCAAGAAACAAGTGGCAACCTCAAGCACGGGCCCAAGAATCACAGTGACATGTATCACTTTGACTCGACATATTTGTTTCGTACAAAACTTGTTAATTTTACCCCCATATGAAGACTCTTTTCTCATCGTGGGATCATTCAGTCACTTCGCATCGGGGTCGTCTAGTTATGTATCATGATGTTCGTGTGGATGGATCTCGCCATTATGCATGTAGTTATGGAGCATTTGGATGCATTCATCTCTCCGTTGAATCTCATCATTTCTGAAAGTGGCTTGGTATTTTGGCATGCGAGGAATTCAATTTGGGGTTTCCGAAGGATTTATTGTAGGGAAGGTGATGCTCTTTTGATTTGTGAGAAAACGAAGAATTTTGTTAATGTAAGTTCGAGTCGCGGGTTTCAATGTATCTAGAGTTTCTCCCCAGTATTTAGTCATTCTGGATTGGAGAATGTGATGGTATGTATCAAGTATGAGCAACGTGCAACCAAGGTTCGAAGCAGGGGGAGTTGCCTTTGGTTTTATTTGGCAGGTTTTCTACTCCAATACTTGTCTTATGGTCCATGGTCCCTCAGAACAAGAATTTGTGGGAGCTTGTTCTTGGTTCTTGCAACACACGAAAGCATTTTCAATGGCGCATGGAAAGCATGCTTCTTCTCTAGCCCCCCATTCAGACTCACATATGGATGACCCCCTGACCTCCCTTCACCAGTTGTAGATTTCGGTTCAAGGTCTGAGTTCCCAGGTTTCTTTATTATGGAGATTTTAATTCAACATTGGATTGTTATGCCCTGGTAAAATGATGAGATGGATGCCCTTCGATCTCAATTGGAAGCGTTGCAAGCTCGGTTGGTGTGGTGTGTGTTCCTATTGTCTCAACGCTGAATTCAAAAATGAATGCCTCGTCTACCTTAGTTGGAATGCCTCTTCCAAACTTGAACATTCCAGCAGATGGCCCGGAGAAAGAAGCTACATAATCTAGAACTCTCTCTTACCCCAGTATTTAATGTTTTGTTTTTCTCTTCTCATCCTTGGAATTTTCTATAGGATTTTCTCTGTAAAGCAATGTATTGAATTATTTATTACATAAGACCTATTATATTTTGTGGTACTTAAGTTGAGAATCTTATATGAGAACCATAATTTTTTTTATTCTTTGGTCTATTTTTTTTTTGTAGACTTTGTGAGCTTTGGCCACACCGTTTTTGTTAATAAAATTTCGAGTTGTTGTAAAAAAAGGTTTAAAATTTTAAGCCTGTATTTTTTTTTTACTACTTGTAGCAATACATTTTGATTTAGAGGTTGATGTCATGATTTTGGTTCACAACGATACTAGTTGTCAAGGTCACAAGTTGTAATGTTAACCCTAAAGAAAATGGGGTGCTACTATGAGAACCACTTTTAGTTTCAAAATTCAATTTGAAGGTTTTTTTTTAACTGTACTAGTTGTCAAGACCACGATTTCAATCAAGTTGTAATTTTAACCCCCCAAAAAAGAGAGGTGCCCTAGAAACATCACTTTTTATTTATGAGGGTCGATTTTAAGGTTTTTGTTTGCAACTTTACAAATGATAGTTGCAAAATTTTGTAATTTTAACTCTGAAAATAAAAAGGGTGCTACTCGTAGCACCATTTTTTTAAACAAGGATAAAAATAGCCACTAAATACAACCTCTAAAAAATGAGAACTTTGGAGAGTTTTCATTAAGTTGGTAGCTTTTTTTTAACAGTAACAATGGCAACATGCATGAGTGTTGGATATGTAATCCTTGAGATTGTGTTATTTATGTAAATATCATTATAAATATGAAAATTCATAGGTGATAGGAAGAGTCACATGGAATGTGAATACCAACCATCATTCAAATTTGTATTTATTGTTGAAATCCCTCTACTTTGACACCTAAGTATCTTGTTAGCTAGTGATGTCCTTGTTGTAAATCAAATTAGTAGCTCGCAAAACAACATACATTGATGGAATATACAACTCAAATAAAGATAGCGGAAGCAATACTGGAAACCAAAAATCTCATCCACAAGACATAAAGATATTGTTCCCACCAACTAAAATTATCATTCAAATAACTTCAAATCTTACCAGGGCTCCCCTACCTGGGAAAATGGCCCACAGAGAAATAAAGAAAAGTAAGAACAGTACCTGCAAACCCTAGAAACTCGTACTTTGTTGTATGACCTCGAATTTTCAAGTTTCCCAAGATGTACACACCTTTCCTTAAGCAAACTTGTGTATACGCGCTTGTCTCCACTGAAACCTGTGTACACACACTCGAAGACTATATGGAAATATGTACAGTTTGACCCTATTGTTGCAGCTCCAATCTATTGAAACCCACTTGTGACTACCCTTGTTCTGTATTCTCCCTGACCTGATCTCTATATGGAAGTCCTTCTCCACCTATCCAATATCTACTTGAATCACAGTCCTTCATGATCCAACTCTCTAAGAAAAAGTCCTTCTCTACTTTGAATCAATGTATCAAGTGTCTTCCTCTTTCACCCTAGCCTCGTTTTTATAAGATTGAGTATTGACATAACCCTAATCTCCAAAGTGATTGAACGTGATATTTCTTCTCACCTCACTTGAGATCAATGGATATTATTTAATTCACTAATGCTAATTAAAGCATTTCTTTAAATAAAACTCAAGTCACTAACAAAATCACTTTACTTTAATAATTCTTTTAATTAAAGTAAAGTCTCAAGGTAGAAGGCTTTGGATGACTTCCACATGACTAGAAACTTAGACCTATGTGGAAATACCTATCTGATGCTACAAACAACAACACTCCCTTTTATCGAGGAAGGTATTATGCACCACTCCAAGTTTGTCTCTGAAGAAAACAAACTTCATTTTAACCAAAGGTTTAGTCAGAATATCTGCAACCTACTCATCTGTGGAAATATATTGAATCTTCATTGGTTCCTTTTGGATCCTATCCCAGATGAAGTGATATATGATCTCAATATGCTTGGACCTATCATGGAATACTAGATTCTCCAAAATTTTGATACAACTTTGATTATTGCAGTATATCATTGTAGTCTCCAACACATGATCAAATAAACATGTAAGCAATTTGTGAATCCAAATTGCTTCACAACTAGACATACTCACTGCCATATACTCTGCCTCTATTGAGCTAAGTGATACAAAACTTTGATTTTGTTGAACCATGTAATCACTGCTAATCCCAAGCTAAAGTAGCACCCTGAGGTGCTCTTTCTTTCTACTACACTCCCTGCCCAATATGAATCTAAATGTCCTTTCAAGCTCACTCCATCTCATCCAATATACCTCAATCCATACTCCATTGTACCTCATCACATGCTTTGCTACTATCCAATGCACCTGCCTCGGCTCCACCATGAACTGACTCAAGGTGTTCATAGAAAAACATATATTTTTCCTGGTGTTGAAAAAATACATCAAGGACCCTATCAGCGACCTATATATCCTAGGATCCACCAACTCTGAATATGAAGTGACAATGGAAGATGAAATCCAAATACAACAATAAATGTAATTAATAACATATAATATTATTTTATTCGATGATTTATTTGGTATACAAAATAAGTTATATATACAAGTAATTGGGTAAAGTCATGTCTCTTTATACAAAAGAGCGTGACTTTACGTTTTAATTAGTTTAAATGTAATATATATATATATATATATATATATATATTACAAGTCATCCCTCATTGAAAAGATTCATCCTTGAAGCATGGGCAGGGACGAATGTTTAGATCTAAGCGCCTCAACTTCCCAAGTAGCTTCATCTTTAGGTAGGTTCTTCCATTTGATCAGATACTCATTAATTCTTCTAGAACATAGGAATTTGGTTCATACTTTGAGGATTCCATCGGGAATTAAAATTAACCTTCCTTCTTCATCTAAAAGAGGCAACATTGTTTGTATATGGACGGTAGCGCCTAGTTTTTTCTTCAAATAAGAAACACGAAAAGAATCATGCAATTTCCCTTTATTTGGAATATCAAGGGCATAAGCAACTTGTCCAAAGCTCTTTCGAATTTGATAGGGTCCATAAAACTTAGGAGCCAGTTTGTGTTTCTTGTAATTTTTAAGAGAACTTTGCTTGTAAGGCTGCAATCGAATAAATACCCAATCGCCTGTCATAAATTCTCTGTCGGTTTTTCTTTTGTCATCTTGTTGTTTCATTTAGTTCCTTGCTTGCTCGAGGTGAGATTTAAGAGTGCATAGAAATTTGTCCAACACGGATAGATAGTCTTTCACGACAAGAACCTTAGTACTGATAAAAAATTCCTTAATAGAGGGAGGCAGATAACCATACAATGCTTCAATCAGGGACATTTTTGCTAAAGTGTGATATATACTATTGTACTACCATTCTGTGAGATGTAGCCAATTGATCCATTGTGTATGACAATCATTCACAAAATTCCTTAGATACCCTTCAAGGCCTTTACTAACCACTTCAGTTTGGCCATCTGTTTCGGGATGGTATGAAGTACTCATGGTTAAGGATGTCCCCACCTGATAAAATAGTTCCTTCCAAAAATTGCTAGTAAACTTGGGATCCCTATCGCTTACGATAAATTTGGGAAATCCATGAAGTTTAAAAATAATTTTAACATAGCTATCAGTGACTTGGGTAGCCTTGGCCTTTGAAGAGATCCTAACAAAGTGGGCATATTTTGTTAATCGATCGATGATTACAAATATAACATATTTCTCTTCATAGGTAGGAAGACCAGTAATAAAGTCCATAGATATTTCTAACCATTTTGGGGTTGGGATATGAAGGGGTTGCAAAAGACCTGGAGGAGAAATAGTTTCAAACTTTTGTCGTTGACAGGTCTCGCATTCAGCCACATATTTTTGAATGTCAGATCGCATACATTTCCAGAAGAAGGATTGGTGTATATTGTAGTAAGTTTTGAAAAACCCTGCATAGCCTGCTAATGGATAATCATGATTTTCTTTCAAAACTTGGAGTTTGAACTTGGAAGAATTGGGAAAAAATATTCATTGTTTGTACTACAGTATGTCATTCTCCCAAGTGAATTTAGGGTTTGTAGTTGGGTTGTTTTCGACTTCTTCTATTAGCCTTCATATTTATGTAATTTTGATATACTCACTTTGAACTTCTAAGATCCATTCAAGAATGATGATGGACATAGCGCATAAAGTAGCATCATTATCAAGTTTCCTTGATAACCCGTCCACAACCAAATTCTCCTTCCCTTTTTTATAAAGAATATTGAAATCAAAGACCTGGATTTTGCTCACCCATTTTTGTTGCTCTGATGAAAGATTTTTCTGAGTTAAAAAAATACTTCAACCTATTGTGGTTTGTTTTCACAATAAATTTCATTCCCAACAAGTATTGTTTCCACTTAACCAAGGCATGCATAATTCCAACATTTCTTTGTCATATGTTGATTTTGTTTTCTCCCTTGATTTGAATTTTTGACTTTTGAATGCAATGGGATGATTATCTTGCATACGTATGACACCTAATCCAGATCCTCAAGCATCACATTCAAGGACAAATGATTTGGAGAAATTTGGTACTGACAAAACCAGAGTGGATGTCATTAAGAGCTTCAACCTTCTAAAACATGCTTCAACTTCATCATTTCACTTAAATGCATATTTCTTCAATAATGTTGTTAATGGGGCTACAATTTGTGCATAGATTCGAACAAACCTTATGTAGTACCCAATAAGACCCAGGAATCCTCGTAACGATGTGATTGATTTGGGGCTAGGCCACTCAGTAACTGTCGCAATTTTCTTCGAATCAACCTTGATTCATTTGTCTGACACGACATGTCCCAAAACTACTATATCTTTTTTTCCAAAACTACATTTGGATTTGTTAGCGTAGAACTTGTTCTCTTGAAGGATTTTTAATATTGTCTTAATGTGCTTGAGGTGTGAGTTTCAGTTCTTTCTATAAACAAGGATATCATCAAAGAATACAAGTGAAAACTTTCATAGGTATGGATGGAACAAATCATTCATTTTTTCTTGGAAGGTAGTGGGAGCATTGGATAGGTCGAAAGGCATGACTCGGAATTCGTACAACACTTCATGGGTACAGAAAGCAGTTTTGGGAACGTCTTCCTCTCGAATTCTTATTTGGTAATAACCTGGCTCCGGGTCTATCTTGGAGAAATATTTAGCGCCATGGAGCTTGTCTAACAAATCATCCACAATTGGAATTGGAAATTTATCCTTTATCGTAATTTTGTTTAATTCTTAATAATCAATATAGAGTCTATATGATCCTTCCTTTTTCCTAAAAAGTTTGCACGGGGATGAGAAAGGAATTTTTCTTCATGTAATAACACCACAATCCAATAATTTTTGAAACAAGCGCTCAATTTATGTCTTATGTTGGTGCGATGGTCTATAATATTTTTTTCTAATTGGTTCGGAACTGGGGATTAATTCTATGATGTGATCTCTAGAACGAGGTGGAGGAAGCCCACGAGGAAGTTCCTGAAAAATGGTGTTATATTTTCCAAGAATTTTGTCCAATTTGGTATCATCATTTTTGTCCTCTTTATTAGTACCCTCTATTGCATAGCAATGTAATAAATAAGCATGGGCTCCCTTTTTAATCATTTTTTCCATTCTATTTGACGAGACTATTTGTGGGGGAGAAAAGTTAATTCCATGTAATTTGTACTATTCCCCATTTTGATAAAACCTTATAAATTTCTCTTGTAAGTTTAATCCAACGGTACCAAGTGTGGCTAGCCACTGGGCCCCCAAGGAAATATCTACCCCTTTGATTGGCATAGCATACATGGGGGATTTTAATTTGTAGTCACTCATGGATGTTTCTACCTTCTGGCATTTCCCATCACATGACGTAGTCCTATTTCCTGGGATGGACACTTGAAATTCAAAGGTAGGATGAATAAATATGTTTAATTGCCTTGTTATCTTTGTATCTATAAAGTTATGTGAACTGCCACTATCAATGAGCATTGTTACTTTAGTTTTCTTAACATAGCCATAAAATTTCAGAGTTTGGGGCTAATAAATACCCATCATTGCAGCAACAGAGAGTGTTGGAATTACATTTTTATTCCCTAACTCATGGATATTTCGTGAGTCTTCATTATTTGTTTCTTCATCAGATGAAGATATGTCCCTTGCTTCTTCATCCTTGTCATTGTCACTCTTGTCTATTTCACAATGAAAAAACTTTTTGTCTTTGCACTTATGGCCCGGTTTCCAATTAGGTGTGTTACATTTAAAACATCGGTCATTAACCTTATCTTGTCTCGTGTCTGGTGGCGATGTCCTTTTGTGAGGGGGGATGTATTTGGAGCTAGAGTATTCGAGTGAGCGTCGTGTTTTCTTTTGATATACTTTAAGTTTCTTTTCAAGGATTTTAGCCTTCTGGAAATCTTGCTCAATATCTTTAATGTCAAGTAGTTCGAGCTCATTTCGAATATTTTCCTTCAATCATAATAAGGTTATTTGCAGTATCCAATCTTCTGATATATCAGGTACACGAGTGGCTAACACATGTAAATCCTGAAAAAATTCTTCCACTGTACCAAACTATTGTAATCGGGTGAGTTTTGAAAAAACCCCTTTTTCTTCTGTGTCGAGAAAACGTAGGAAGAAGTTATTTTTGCATATAACCCAGTCTCTTGCTAGAGATTTGGATTTTTCTTTCCACCATAGGAACCAGTCATACGCAAATTCCTTCAGATGTATATATGCGACATTAATTTTTTCTTTATCATCAGAAATCCAGTGATACCTGAAGTACTGCTTGATTTTATTTACCCATCTTGTTGCTTCTCTTGCATCTAATCCATTGAATTCTGGAATAATAATCTTCACCTTGGGTATGCCATTATTAGACGTCCCCATGTTATGCGCGTAATGTGATTGATCAGGCCCCCACTACGAAGTTGAGCTACCTGGGCTTCTACTCTCGTTTTTTATTTCAAGATTTAATCTCATGTCATAGTAGTTTTTGTTGCATTTCGCTAGTTCTTCATTCAGTTTTCCAATTTTGGCATTGAACGAAGTACTTACTTGATTTATAAGGCTTGCGAAAAACTCTTTAGAGTTTTCTCTTAGCTCCATCATGGGGTAAGTGTCATCCTCTGTCTTTTTCTCGGCTTCTCCCATCTTTCTCCTCGTGTTGCTCATGTTGAGGTTATATTTTAATATATATTTAATATTTTAATATTAATATTTAATATGGTAGTGGAGAATTAGGGTTTGGACGAGGAAGGAGCTTAAAATCGTGGAGATGGATAAATGAGATATGAATGTCTTTGATGCAGGGAAAGGGAGTGTGTGGGAGTGGGAGAGGGATGAATGGAGGTCACATGTTTGGAGGATGCAAGGAAAAGGAATGCTTTGATACCAACTGGAAGATGAAATCCAAATATGACAATAAATGTATTTAATAACATCTAATATTATTTTATTCAATGATCTATTTGGTATACAAAATGAGTTATATATACACATAATTGGGTAAAGTCATGTCTCTTTATGAGGAAGACTGTGACTTTACTTTTTAATTAGTTTAAATGTAATATATATAATATATATTACAGACAACCTTCTTCAGATGGGTAACCATAGGTGTAGCCATCGGTCTACAGTCCTTCATACTGAATCTCCTCAAGATCTCTATTGCATACTTCCCATTTCCAAGTAAGACCTCTCCTAATACCTACCATACCTCTAATCCCAAGGAATAATGCATCAAGCAAATGTCCTTCATCTTGAACTCAGTATCCAAATTTGCTTTGCACCCTACAATAAGCTCCTCTGCACTGGTGATAAATAAATCATCAACGTATAGAAACAAGATGAGTGGATCATCCCCAAAAAGTATGAAGTACAAGTTAGGATCTGTCTCACTCTTCGTAAATTCCATGCTCTGCAAGTATCCATCAATCTTGGAGTACCATGCCCTGGGTGCATGTTTGAGTCCATACAAGGCTTTCTTAAGGTTACACACATGAGACACCCTCCCATGTACCTCAAATCCCTAAGGTTTCTCTATATATATGTCCTCCTCAATGATCCCATTGAGGAAAGTTGTCTTCACATTCATCTGATGAATCCTCCACCTCATCGTTGAAGCTATAAAAATAAAAGCTCGAATAGAAGCATACCCGGTGACTAGGTCAAATGTCTCCTTGTAGTCCACTCCCTCTTTTTGGGAGAACCCTCTCACAACAAACCTCGCCTTGAAATTATCGATGCTACCATCTGCAACATGATTGATATTGTATACCCGCCTCTAACTCACAACTGACTTCCCCTCTGATGTCGGTACTATGTCCCAAAATCATTCCTCATAATAGAGGTGCACTCCTCTACTATGGCATCCCACCATACCTAATGATTTTTTGGTTCTGAAAAACTATAAGGCTCATCATCAATGATGCTACTCATAAGCACCATATAATTTAGAAACTTCCTCAGAGGCCTACACTCTTTGACTGCACTCCTAGGATCCTCACCAACACCCCTCAATATCTATAATAGCCACTTGGGTCTCCTAATAAAACTTATGGAGCTAACTCTTCCTCCCCACCTAAACTCTCACTCATTTTTTATTGTTGCTCATCCTTCGAAGCATGTTTCTCCTCGTCCTCTGTCACTATTGATGACACTTGAGATATCCTAGATGCCAATTTATCCTCAAACTTAAAATATCTACTTACAACTATCTTCTTTTGTGCTAGAATGAAGATCTTGTAATCCTGTGAGATCTCGTTGTACCCCACAAATATACCCTTTTGTCCTAAAGGCTCTAGATTTCTCCTCTTCTCCATAGGCACATGCATGTATACTGGAAAAACAAAGATCCTAAAATGTCATATCTCTGGATTCACCCCTAAGAATGCCTCCTCTGAAGTCTTTTCCCCCAATATCTTGTGAGGATTCTTGTTCTGCACATACATTGTCGTGTTACACACCTCTTCCCAAAGAAACATAGGCAACTCCTAGTCACGTATCATAGCCCTAGTAGAATTGATTATGGACCAGTTATTTCTCTTTGCAACCCTATTTTTTTTAGGGTTGCATGAGACTGTCAACTCCCTATGTTTCCCTTCCTCCTTGCAGAAATCCTTGAAGTCATTGGAGGTGTACTCTCTCCCATTATCCAACCTTAATACCTTGATATTCTTTCCTATCTGATTCTCCACCTGATCCCTGAACTCTTGAAACCAACTAAAGGCCTCATCCTTGGTCTTCATAAAGAAGATCCAGGTTTTCTTGGAAAATTAATCAATAAACATCACATTGTATGACTCTCCTTGCACTTATAATACTAACATCAGCCCACTCACATTTGAATGGAAAAGATCCAAGATCCCCTTGGACCTACTCTAGTTGCTCTAAAAAGCAACCTTGGCATTCTTTCCAAGTACAAGCCTCTACACACTCCCTGCTCTTCAATACTAAACTCTGGAAGACCTGTAACAATCACCTTTAGAATTGGAAATGCCTTGTAGTGTGGTTGTTCCAACCTCCTTTTCCATAGCTCACATAGGTTGTCATTGTCATGTACCAAGGCTTAAATAGATTTCCCTGCAACCTGTATAAAGTGCCCTCTCTAACCCCAATGACCATTTTTGTGTCCAAAATATATTTATCTAGACATATGAGTACTTTCCCTCTCTGAAAAGTAACGAAAAAACCCTTTTCCTCCATATCTAATACTAAGAGAAAATTATTCTTCAGTCTTGGCACGTAAAGCACATCATGGGCCTCCAATGAACATCATAACTCAAGCTGAAACAAAAATGTTTTCTCTCCCTTCACTACATGCTTGGCTCCACATGAACATCTGAGTCCCTCTTTGTTAGACAACTAAATAACTATTGTGCTTCTGTCATATGACAAGATGCATCATTGTCCAAGTACCACGCACTCTTAGCAGTTGTGTTGGAAGAAAGGAAAGAAACCGGTGAGAAATCCTTCTCAAACTTCACTGCAAACTCATCTAGCTATGTCTTTGTTGATGCTATTGTCTGCCTCTTTCCTTTTTCCTTCTTCTTATCCGGGAAATGGGATGCATAATGTCCATTCTTATTACATGAGAAGCACTTGATTTTACTCAAGTCCTTCTTCTTCCCTCGCTGCGATGATCCTCCATCATGATTAACCTTCTTGTTGGAGCTCTTTCATTTTCCCTTATTTGTCTTACTGAAAAGGACCAAGTCCTCATCAATACTTCCCTACTTGTTTCTTTGAGACTCCTCCCAAGTCTCTTCCTAGATGCAATCATCACAAAGTCTCTACCAATCTGGGAGATGTTCTTGAACATAGACTCCCTTGACAAATGGTTCCCAAGACTTGGGAAGACCATTCGATGCCACATTGACGAGATATACATCATATGGTTTCTCCCCTATAGCTGCAAGTTGATCACATACATGAGTGATCCTCATGAAATAGCTGATAACATTGTCAGATCTAGACATATGCACAAATTTGAGTTTATTTCTTAAGACCATCTTCATATTCATGTTAGTACTCTAAAATAATCCTACCAGGGAATCGAACATCTCCTTGGTCAATTCACCGAATCCAATATGACCCTCTTAGCTTTGATCTCCTTCTTCTCATGAGCTTCCAAAGTTGTCAGATTTGTCGATGGAACAACTACTTTGTCCACTAAATCCCAAAGGCCATACTCCTTCAATGCCAAAGTTACTCTTGCTTTCCAAGATAGGAAGTTGGATGCTCCATCCAATCTATATTCAACTCTAAGACCTGCTAATGCCATCCCTTAGAATTTATAAACTACTCTAGAAATAACCTACTGCTGAAAATGCCCATATACTGACCTATACGAACTTGTACGCATCTATCACCATTGAAACCTGTGTATGTACGTGACTTTTGTTACTAAAAACTACATATGTACACGAATGTGCTTACTACAACCCATGTATACATGAATATCTCCAAAGAAACATGCATATGTGTGTGCTTGTTTCTTCTACAACCTGTGTACAATTTTGAATGACTGCAAAACCCTATTTCTTCCTCAATACAGTTTTTTCCCTAAAATCCAACTCTTGTTTCTGACCACTGGTTATGGATCTGCTAATATATCTTGAAGATCTGATAGATTTGCTATCAACTATTATGGATATGAGATCTGGATTCCTCTCAGAACGACTGCTCTGATACCATGTTGAAACCCCCTTACTCTATAACCTAGGTATCTTGTTAGCTAGTGATTTCCTTGTTGTACATCAAATTAGCAGCTCACAAAACAACATACATTGTTGGAATATATGTAGATTTTAACCTTGTACAATATTTACTACAAACAGATTTTTAGTAAAAGAACAGAAAAGATACAATGGAAAATACACACATTACACAGATATTTTTCCCCTGGAAATCCAAACTGAGAAAACGAACATATTCTATATTCATTCATAGTGATACATTATTTACAATACAATATACATATAAGAGCCAGTGGCATCCAAAACCCTAACCCAATGACCTGGATTAGTCAACAACTCTAATTCCTTAATCAGAAATATAAAACCATCGACAAAAACCATGTGCCGAAAAACCGCACAATAATGGACACAAAAATCGAGGCGACACGAAAAATGAGGCAAATGATGTGACATGCTTCCCGAGGCAAAAAACATTCTCGGGGGCGCATCCCCCTAACCCCTGTGCACCCATTGCAACATAGCAGCCACTATATCTAGTCATGCAAAGAATATAACGCATACCCAACATTCTCCCACTTGTTGTTTTCTTTGCATACAGGGGGTTACAAGGTTACATAGTCAAAAATCCAGGGCAACAATGCCCATAGATCCTCTACACCAATAGAACTTCTCAGTGCTCACAAAATTTTTTAATGAATCTGCAACATTATTCAAAGTGTCCACCTTCATCAGCAACACTTTCTTTTCTTCAACCATGTCTCTTACAAAGTGATATTGAATATCAGTATGCTTTGTCTTTGAATGATAAGTCGGGTTCTTCACCAAAAAAATTGCACTCTGACTGTCACAATCTATCCTTACAGCTTGTTGTACCAACCTAATACTTGAACACAATCTTTGTAACCATATTGCTTCCTTACTAGCATGAGTGGATGTCATTTATTCAACTTCTATAGTTGAAAGTTCCACTACATCATGTCCTTTGCTCATCCAACTGATTGTTCCTCCAAACAGGTTAAACACATACCCACTTGTAGATATCCTACGATCCATATCTCCAACCCAGTCTGCATCCACAAAGCCATGTATGTCCAATCCTAGTCTTCCTTGGTAGCACAATCCATAGCTAGCAGTGCCACGCAAATACCTAAAAACCATGTTTACTGATGTCCAATGATCCTTCCCTGGTTTTGACATATACATGCTCAAAACTCCCACTGCATGTGCAATGTCCGGTCTAGTACAAACCATTGCATACATCAAACTTCCAACTTCACTCGCATATGGAACATGATACATGTCCTACTCCTCTTCTTGTGTCTTGGGACATTGATCCGCAGATAAATTTACACCAACAGGAATAGGGACCTTGATCGGTTTACATTCTTGCATATTAAACCTTTGCAATATTGTCTCGACATATTTTCTCTTATTTAAACAGAGTTTCCTCTTTTTCCGATCTCTTTTAATTTCCATTCCCAAAATGAATTTTGCAGCACCGAGATCCTTCATGTCAAATTTAGAGGACAACTGAGTTTTCACATCCTGGATAATCTCCTTGTTGTTTCCTATCAGCAACATGCCATTCACATACAACACCAAATAAATCAAATGATCACCAATTAATTTAAAATACACACAATGATCCTCTTTGCTTCTTGTGAAGCCAAGTCCCAGCATATAAGTATCAAA
>ML810021.1:182354-209409 GCA_009831015.1 Picea engelmannii
ATCAAATGATCACCAATTAATTTAAAATACACACAATGATCCTCTTTGCTTCTTGTGAAGCCAAGTCCCAGCATATAAGTATCAAATTTTTGATACCACATCCTTGGTGATTGTTTTAAACCATACAAGGACTTTTTCAGCTTCCATACCAGCTCCTTATTTCCCTTCACAGCAAAGCCTTCTGGTTGTTTCATATAGATTTCTTCTTCCATATCCCCATGTAGGAATGTTGTCTTCACATCCATCTGTTCTACTTCAAAATCAAATGCAACAGCAACAGATAACAGAAACATTATAGAAGTTGACTTGGAAACAAGAGAAAAAATCTCACCAAATTCAATTCCCTCAACCTGGGAATAACCCTTTTCTACTAACCAAGATTTTTATTTCTCCACTTTTCCTTCTACATTTAGCTTATTTTTAAATACCAATTTTCTACCAATGGGATTTCTTCTAGTCGGTAACTGCACTATATACCAAGCCTCATTCTTATCCAAGGCTTCCATTTCGTCATCCATGGCCTTTTTCCAGAGTTTTCCATCCTCTGAATCCACTACCTCCCTGACAGTTCTAGGATCATCATCAGTAATAGACAAAGAAAAATTTGAACAAAAATCAAATGGAGTATACCTTTTCGGTTTCCTTCTTTCCCGAACCGATCTCCTCAATACCGGAGTATGAGGATCTTCTTCTTTTGATTCATGTTCTTTTGTAGAGTCTGATTCATCATCCATTAAATCAAACTTTATTTTCTTTGATTCTTCCTTACTTGGTAGGACATCCTGTTTGAAAACATCTTTTTTTTCTCTAAATACCACATCTCGTCTATACACAATCGTCTTAGTTTCTGGGTTCCAAATATTATACCCTTTGATACCATCTTTATACCCAATAAAGATACACTTTACAGCCTTCTTATCTAACTTACTCATGTTTTCCTTTGGAACATGAACATAGGCCTCATAGACAAATACCTTGAGATGTGTGAGAGAAGGTTTCTTACCAGTCCATACCTCTTGTGGAGTCTTGTCATACAGCGCTGAGGAGGGTGATTTGTTGACTAGGTAACATGCAGTACCCATTGCCTCTGCCTAGAATTCTTGCCCTAACCCGACACCATTGAGCATGCACCTTGTTTTTTCCATCAACATCTTGTTCATCCTTTCTGTAACTCCATTCTGTTGAGGTTTATATGGAGTAGTCTTCTACTTTTCTATACCGCACTTCTTACAGAATTCTTCAAATTCATTTCCGCATAACTATCAACCATTAGTAGTCCTCAGCACCTTAATTATTTTCTCTATTTAATTCTCAACAAGAACCTTAAACTCTTTACACCTGTCAAAGAATTCATATTTCTTCATGAGGAAATATATCCAAGTATTCCTTGAGAAGTCATCTATAAATGAGACATAGTACACAAATTTTCCCAATGATGGAAATGACATAGGTCCAAACACATCAGTGTGAACTAGTTGTAAAATTCCTTCTGTCCTTGTTTCACTAGAGGGGAATCTTACCTGATTCTGCTTCCCATATACACAATCTTCACAAAAATAAAAATCCAGAGAGCAGTTAGACATACTTTCAACCATACATTTACCATGTAGTAGTTAAAGACCCTTATCTCTGATATGCCCCAGTCTTTAATGCCATAGCATAACCTTTTCTCCAGAGACTGTAGGAGTTTTCTCTTCTTCAACTCCAATATCAGGAACAATGGAACTATTACACCCATCACTAATAGTGCTTCCTTGCAGCTTATACAGAGTTCCAAACCGAACTCCCTTCAGTAACACCATTGCTCCTTGAACGATCCTGCAGGTTTCCTTTTCAAATATTGTTTTTACTCCTGCATCTTCGATTTTGCTTACAGAAATCAAATTTTTGGCCAATCCTGGGATGTGCATAACACTAGTTAATTTTCTAATCCTTCCATCTATGAGCCTCAACTTGACTTTTCCTCATCCTATGACTCTGGTTGTCGAGTCATCACCGAGGAAAACATTACCTCCATCATACCTTTTGTATTCACAGAACCACTCCCTATGCGGAGTCATATGAAAGGATGCACCTGAGTCAACCAACCATGCATCATGATCTGCATGTGTGCTTGAACAAGCCAAGTACACATCCCCTCCTTATTCCTTGGAGGTATTTTCTTCTGTAGAAGGAGCTTCTTCAAATCCCTTCTTTTTGTCAACTTTGGATCTACACTGCTTCTTGTAGTGCCCTTCTTTTCCACATCTCCAGCATACCTTTACAAACTTTCCAAGAGATTTAGATCTAACCATAGACTTAGATCTCCCACATTCTTTCGTGGGCGCGTCCTCTTACAAATAATCCATATGTGCTATGTCCTTCCATGTTCTTCCGTCTCATCTCCTCTAACAACAAGGATTAGACCACTTCATCAAACTTCAAGGCAGTTGTATTACTACCTATGGCCACAACCAGACTATCCCATGAGTTTGGTAAAGAGCATAGTAAACGGATACACTTATCTTCATTTGAAATTTTAATCTCAACAGATACTAACGAATTACCATAATATTGAATGTGTTCAAATGCTCTACCACCGAGTCTCCATATCTCATCTGCAAGTTATACAGCTTCTTTCTCAGGAATAGTTTATTTACTAGGGACTTATATTAATACAACTTCCCCAACTTATCTCGTAACTCCTTGGTTGTAGCTTCCTCTGACACATTCAGTAATACTGAATCTGAGAGACACAGTCGGATTGTTCTCTTCGCCTTCCGATCCAACTTTTTCCAGTCATTTGTTGAAGTTCATGTAGGTGCAGTGCCTGGATCCACCATTATACACTGATCTTTGTCCACCAACAGATCTTCCATCTTGAGCTTCCACAGTCCAAAACTTTTCCCGTTAAACTTCTCGATCTTCATTTTCAAATTTCTCACCATTTCTCTTCACCTGAAGAATCAATACCACAGATTTCACATTGTAACAAGGCTTATCACAGTCCCGAGCCAAACCCTTGACCACAAAGGCGTCCCCCTTAAGCCAACAAAGTTATGATACCAAATGTAGATTTTAACCTTGTACAATATTTACTACAAACATATTTTCAGTAAAAGAACAGAAAAGATACAATGGAAAATACACACATTACACAGAGATTTTTCCCCTGGAAACCCAAACCGGTAAAACCAACATATTATATATTCATTCATAGTGATACATTGTTTACAATATAATATACATATAGGAGCCAGTGGCATCCAAGACCCTAACCCAATGACCTGGATTAGTCAACAACCCTAATTCCTTAACCGGAAATAGAATACCACTGGCAAAAACCATGTGCCAAAAAAATGCCCAACAATGGACATGAAAATTGGGGCGACACGAAAAATGAGGCAAAAAATGTGACACACTTCCCAAGGAAAAAAAAAATATCAAGGGTGTTACCCTTGCAACCACCTCTCAAACCCCACCCCCCACACACCTGACACAACGTAGCAAACACTATAGCTAGTCGTGTAAAGAATATAACACATACCCAACAATATACAACTCAAATAAAGATAGCGGAAGCAATACTGGAAACCAAAAATCTCATCCACAAGACACAAAGATATTATTCCCATCAATTAATATTATCATTCAAATAACTTCAAAGCTTACAAGGGCTCCTATACCTAGGAAAACGGCCCACAGAGAAATACAAAAAACTATGAACAATACTTGTAAACCCTAGCAACTCCTGATCTGTTGTACAACCTCATCTTTTCACATTTCCTGAGATATACACATTTTTCCTTAAGAAAACTCGTGTATATGTGTCTATCTCCACTGAAACCCACGTACATGCACTCAAATATTGTACGAAACTATATATGGTGTGGCCCTCCTATTATGATTCCAATCTACTAAAACCCACGTGCGACTTCCCCTGTTCTTTCTTCTACCTAACCTCATCTCTAGATGGAAGTCCTTCTCCACCTATCCAAGATCTCCTTGAATCACAGTCCTTCGTGATCCAACTCTTTGAGAAAAAGTCATTCTCTACTCTGAATCAATGTATCAAGTGTCTTCCTCCTTCACCCTAGCCTTGCTTTTATAAGATTGATTATCGACCTAACCCTAATATTCAAAGTGATTAACGGTTGAGATTACTTCTCACCTCACTTGAGATCAATGCTATTATTTAATTCACTAATGCTAATTAAAGCATTTCTTTAAATAAAACTCAACTCACTATTAAAAGCACTTTGCTTTAATAATTCCTTTAATTAAAGTAAATTCTTAAGTAGAAGGCTTTGGATGACTTCCATGCATCTAAACACTTATACCTGTGTGAAAATACATGTCGGATGCTACAAACATCAACATTTATAAGTGTTTCACGTTAATGCAAAACATCAAGTGTAGAGTTATAATTATTCCCATACCTAGCTTGTTAGTGGTATCATAGCACAAGTTAACTCTACGAATCATCCCCCTTGGCAATTCATTTCCCCTCGCATGTAGAAAACACCCCCTACATGCACGCTTGTCCATTTTCCTTCTCATCTTCCCCTCTAGTCGATTATATGTGCTCATTCCCTTGTCTTTGATTATTCTTTGATGTTCTATTTCTTCCCCGGTACATTCCCACCTCCTTTGATCTAATTTTCTTGAAGTCATTTGCGTGGATATCCTTGCATGCCTCTCCCTATTTTCAAAATCGTTCTTCATCACCTCCTCGCGTACCTCTTTGAGAAACCTTATTCACAAAATTGTTTGTTCATCACTTCCTTGCGTGCCTCCTTTAGAAACCTTATTCCAAAATCGTTCGTTCATCACCTCCATCGATGTTAGAACAGTGATTTGCGGTTTAGTGACATGTTTAATGCTATTTTGGTTGGCCAGGACCAAAATTTTCCTAAACATAATCACTTGTTTTTACATCTATTAACCCCACTTTGGCATCATCATTTAATCCATCTTCATTATCGCAAGCGATTGCATTTTACCCATTTATTCAGAGTTTTCTTGGATCGATCGTATGGAGTACACCTAAGCTTGGGGGTTATTGGTCTTAGCATAGTGGTGTCGGCAGTGTTAATCCCAATGTTCTTTGGATTTACGGATCTTAGGAAACTGCTCTATAGGGTTTGAATGCATATCAGAGTTCGTAGGTTGGGAAATATCCATTGCCTAGAACTTCGTAGTCGAGAGGTGGTTCTTTGGGTGGGATGCATTGATACAATGTTGAAGATTTATTTTGTATGGGATCATTTTCTTGGGATTTATTGAACTTGGGGAGCATCATCAATATTGGACAATCTTCATCTTTGCTTATTATGTTATTCTTAACAAACTCTTGAATTTTTCAAGTAGTTGATGATGAGCTTCGAGACTTCTTTGAGGGTATTTTCTTTGCTCACATATTCATAATCTCATCAATGATTTCCTTAGTGGCGCTCGATTCAACAACATTTCTCCTGTGCATACGATATTCTGTATCACAATTCTAACATTATTATTGCGGAGATTGTCATTTTGTCTATGAAAATGCATTATCTCATCTCTATCGTCGACATGGTGCTGACCAGCAAAGAAAATTAAGGAGAATGGTACAGAAAGATAAAAATCACTTTGATCTTCAACGATTTGTGGAATTGAATTTGTGAAGCAGAAACTACTAGTGAAGAAAGAAGTTGAATCAACTGCTAGAGAAGCATAGCCAAAGAGTAGCATATTGACCATTCCTACATCAAACAAGGAGCATGCCATATGGAAGGACAAATGCCAGAAAGCATATGTTGTGATTGGTGCAATGGTAAGTGAAGAGGTGAACTAACATATTGTTTCCATTAATGAATCCTATAGTGATTTGAACAGATTGAACGACTTGTATGACACACACTTAGAAGTAGAACTCATACAATTGTTGGTGAAGCTCTTCAACCTAGAGTTGAAGAATGGTGACTTTATGGATTTAGATTCTAAAATCAAAGCCATAATGCATGACATTGAAGCCACTGGATTAAAGATATACCCCCCTCTCACATCCTTCATTAAGTCCCTTTACCCTACATATTCTCACTATATTGAATCTCTGCAAGCTAGTGGTCAAATGAAATCCATCACATTTGACACTTTGGTGGAGAAAGTTGCAAAATGTGAGAAATCATTTGGAAAGAATTCATCCCATTCTATTGATGAGACTATGTGTCTTGCTCATAAAGAGAAGAGTCAACCACATGATTCTTCTATAGGATAAGGCAACAAAAGAGGATGTGGAAGAAAGTCTTTCAAAGGCAGGGGGTAGACACAATCGAGACATGAAATCCAATATTCACTATACATGTTGCGGAAAGAATGGGTCACATGAAGCAAATGACTGTAGAATCCTATGGGAGAATATTAAAGATAGACTGAATCAAAAAGAACAAAAAGGTAAAACATCAAAGCCGACGAAAGGTAAAGCATCTAAATCTAATCATTACAATGTTTCCCATTGCAATATAAGAGTAACTAAATATTTGTTTAACACTTCATATACTTCTTGGAGAGATGCATGACTTCTTGACACGGGTTCAACCTCCCACATGAAATTCCTACGAGAGTTCTTTGAAGACTGTAATGACAATATATATGGCATAGTGTATTTTTCAGATAAATCAAGTCTCAAACCTTTGGAATGGCCACCATTGGGCTTAAATTTCCTAGACTCCTAAATTGTCTTCTCCATGATGTGCTTTATCTTTCTGAGCAACGAAGGAACTTGTTGTCCCTTGTTCACATTCGACAACAAGGCCACTCTATTCATGTATTCAGTGGAAAAGTTGAAATAAGGAAGGATTTTGACAACATCATTATCATGACTGAAGTGGAAGATGGAAGAATGTTGAAGATGAAAGGCACATCTACTCATGCACAGAATTTTGCATACCTCTCTCATCACAATGAAGATACAATGCCATATAGTCTCTTGTGGCATGCTAGATTTGGTCATATTAATTATGACCACCTTCATTTGTTGAAAAAGAATGGTGTTTCCGGTTTACCTATTATTCCTAGGAACTTAAAGCAATGTGACGCTTGTATCCTTGGAAAGCATAGAAAACAACCATTTCATGATTCTACTTCCAATGCATGTAGAAAAATTGAACTCATACATTATGATTTGTGTGGCCCTATGCATGTTCCTTCTGCAAATGAAAACAAATATATCATCTCCTTTATTGATGATTACACCAGGATGTGTTGGGTATACTCGTTGAAAGAAAAATCACAAGCTTTTGAAACTTTTAAAAATCTTCATGTGTGGATCCAAAATGAAGCTCAGTCTCGTATTGGATCTCTTCGCACTGATAATGGAAGATAATATACATATATTTAATTTTAAAACTATCTATGCCAACATGGGATCAAACATCAAACCACGATGCCATACAATCCTCAACATAATGGTGTAGTTGAAATAATGAACATGACTCTTCTAAATATGGTTCATTCCATGATGTTTTTCAAGAATGTGAAATTGATGTTTTGGGCATATCTTGTTCTATGTGAAGTTTATGTGAAAAATAGGTGTCCATCTCATGCTATTGAAAACAAGACTCCTTATGAAATGTGGTATGGACACATTCCTTCGGTGAGGCATCTCAGGGTCTTGTGTTCCACCTACTATACATTAATTCCTAAGGAGAAAAGAAACAAGCTTGATGCAAGGAATCAAAAGTGCCTCTTCTTGGGGTACTCAAATACCACCAAGGGATATTGTCTTTATGATGAGGTAAACAAGAAATTCATTCTTTCCAAATATTTAGTCTTTCTTGAATCCTCCAAGAATGACAAAATTGTTGAGATGTAGCTTGATCATCTAGACAAAATCACTCATGTAAAGAGATATCTTAAATTTGATGATGAGTTTCCACATCTTGAAGGGGGGATCCATATCATGGATCAATATCTAGAATCTCCTTTGAAGCACCATCTCCCCCTCATAAAGAAGTTCCAACCAATTCATTAGAACTTGAAGTTAATTTGGATGATGTCACTTTGAGAGGATTGAAAGGATGACTCTTGATAAGAATTCAGTACCATCTCAATCAACTAAGAAACCTAGACCATCTCAGAAATGTCCACCAAAATGGCTCATAAAAAAATTGAAAGTGTTCATCTTGATGAGGTCGGAAACAAAGGAACCAAAATCTCCTCAAGACAATATGGAGGTGATGTAGATAATTCAAATTCAGGTGATGTAGATGACATGGATATTTCATATGATTGTGATTTGAATTTATCTAGTAACTTTGAACCAACTTCCTTTGAAGAAGACACCTCTCATTATTAGTGTAAAGAAGCCATGTAGAAGGAATATGATGCTCTCATCAAGAATGGGACATACAATTTGGTGGACCCTCCATTTAGAACCAAACCAATCCACTACAAGTGGGTATTCAAGAACAAGTACAAATTAGATGGCTCACTTGACAAGCACAAAGCAAGGCTCATGGAAAAAGAATTTGCATAGAAAGAAGGTATTAGTTATGAGGAGACTTTTTCCCCCACAACAAAATGGGCTACCATCCATACTCTATTTTTCATGGCAACACAAAATGGATGGAAAATTCATCAAATGGATGTGAAGATTGTTTTCTTGAATGGAGACTTGAAAGAGAATGTTTTCATGTCTCAGACAAGAGATTTTGTTGTGAAGGGATAAGAACATAAAGTATGCAAGCTCATCAAATCCTTATATGGCCTGAAACAAGCACCGCAAGCCTGGTATGAAAAGCTAACTAAGCATCTTCTGAAATTGAATTTCAAGCACTTTTCAATCTTGACGATGCAATTTTGTCTGTCAAGAAAGTTGGAAAATTTGTGGTATATCTAGTAGTATATGTAGATGATCTATTGACAGCAAGGAACAATGAAAGTTATATTGTATCCATAAATAAATATTTGAAGAAATGCTTTGAGATGACAGATTTGGGACATCTTCACTACTATTTTGGAATTGAAGTGATTCAAAATCCAAAGTACATATTCATCTCCCAAAAGAAGCATGGCAAACAAGTTCGGCATGGTTGATTTTAATCATGTTTCTACTCCATTGGAACATAATTTGAAGCTCACATCACAAGGAGGGAATGAATTTAAGAATGCAACGAAGTACAGACAGCTTGTGGGAAGTCTTATCTATCCTACCACCACCATACCAGATATTTCATTTTTTGTTGGGTTTCTTTCTAGGTTCATGCAAAAACCTTGTGAAGGACATTGGTCTATTGCAAAAATATTTCTAAAATACTTGAAAGGAACTCAATATTTTGGACTCAAGTACGGCAAGGTGAAGGACTTCAATCTGATTGGATATTCTGATTCAGACTTTGTTAGTTATAAATAAAATCAAGTGTCAAGTTCAAGCTACCTCATGAGTCTTGGAACAGTAGTTGTCTCTTGGAGATCATGCAAACAGTTAATTCTAGTAGATTCCACAACAGAGGAAAAATATGTAGCAGTTGCAAAAGCAATGAAGGAGATTGTGTGGCTCAAGAAAATACTTGAATATTTGTAGGAGAAACAAGTGAATTCTACTCATCTTCTAGATGAAAATACTTATGTAGTCAAGCTGGCCAAGAATCCTAGATTACATGATCAAACTAAGCACATAAACACAGTATCACCTAATTTGATATCATGCAGAGGCCAAGACTATTCACTTGAAACATTGTTCCACAAATGAGAAAATTGAGGACATCTACACCAAACTTCTTGGAAGAGAAAAAATTGAAAAGTTCAGAATGATGCTTGGACTCACAAACACCCCTTAGAATTAAGGGGTGAATGTTGGACATGTGATCCTTGTGATTGTGTTACTTATGTAAATATGAAGATTCATAGGTGACAGGAAGAGTCACACGGAAGGTGAAGACCAACCATCATTCAAATTTGTATTTATAAGCATTTCACATTAGTGCAAAGAATGAAGTGTGGAGTTGCAATTCTGCCCATACTTGGCCTGTCAATGAGAACCATTACTTCACCTTCCTTGGCAAGCACATTATCTACTTGACCAAATGCGATAATCTCCAACCATGAAAGGAGATTGTCATAGATCATGAATGTGGTGAAAATTATTCCATTGTCAAAAGAGATCAAGTGATTTAGAAATTGAATCTACATTTATGTGCATACCTTTTGGAGTCATATAAAACGATTGTCATGCGCTATGTGCATATATATGTGGAAGGTTGTGATTGTGTTTAGTTCCCTATGGACTTTGTTGTAGGAGAGATTTTGTGTTTTAATACTTCGTTGTCGTTGAGCTTTGGAGGTAGTCTATGTTAGAACCACACAAACTCATGGCATATGTTATATGAAGTATCGATTTACTAGTTTTATCCTAAGAAATGCATTCTAGTTCTACTTGCCATCCAAAAGCAGACAAAGAAAGAAAACCAAAAGATTTGTTATCATGTCATATCATATCTAAAGAATAAGGTTAGTGTTAACGTAGTACAAAATTTCAACGTAGGGATATGTCACTATGGTAAAACACAACATATGTTGACAAAGAAAGCATCATGTTAAGAGTTTTTTTCTCAAGTTCAATTGTTTTCTCTCAAGCTTAGAAGCATCATCGTACCTTTCACTTTGCATGATGTTTTTGCTCAAAAATCAATGGAAGCATTTGAAGCAACAAAGCCCTACTTATTAAAGGACTACCTCAATGTGCAATGGTTTCTTCAATCTACATGAGGTTATGTTAGTTTTAACCATTCATTTTGCACTATATTATGTAATGTATTGTGCATTCTATTACCTATTTTTCCAATTTTAATATAGAAAATATTTAAAAAAAATACTTTCTCAAGTGTATTATTTAAATTTTCGTTAAATTAACTCACCCTTTAATAAATCATTATTTCTAGTGTATTTTATAAATGTTTTGCTAATACTTTGAATTTCTCCACTGGTGAATCATCGGTCCATCTAGCTTACAAAGGATTGGTCCAAGCTCCCAATCACCGAGTTGAGTTTCTCCTGCAAAGTAAACAACGGATGCATTCTTTTACAATACTAAATAAAAAGAATCAAATTGTTCATTCATGAACAAGAATGAGGTATTGTAGTGGATATATCAAGCATAAATCATGAAGTTTCTCCTCAAATGTACATGATACCATCCTCTTCTTTCACTGTGAAAATGGACGACAACAAGAATATGAAAATGTGATTTAACATTATTGGAAGAAAAAAAATCCAAAGTA
Source organism: Picea engelmannii (assembly GCA_009831015.1). NCBI lineage: Eukaryota > Viridiplantae > Streptophyta > Pinopsida > Pinales > Pinaceae > Picea > Picea engelmannii. The sequence continues at coordinate 193,592 of ML810021.1, forward strand.
ATAAGAGAAACTATCGGAAAAAATGAGTAAGAGTTGAGTTGAGATGGTTTGAAACTATGCTTTGGAGATGAGTTTGAGATGAAGACAAGTATATTCATTACTTCCACGATTCCATCAGATTCCAAATGCTTTATGTTAATCACTCCTACCTGAAAATGTATGTCAAGTATTAATAACATCTTGTAATACCACTGAAGTGAATGTGATGCAAGGAAGGTGGTGAATACAATTCAATGTTATCGATCCTACATGTCGAATGTATCAATACAAAATCTATGGAGGATCTAAAATTACAATTGCACCATTGTCAAGAGTTTAACCCTTCTCATAAAAGATATGCATGAAATAACTTTGAGAATTGTACCAAATAAGAAGAAAAGGAATTTCATTGGTCCATGTAACAGAATTGATGTAATCCTAAATTTGAAATTTAGGTAATAGTTGAATGTACAAAAAAAATCATTTGATTGGTTGATTATGTTCGACAACAAAAGTATTTCAACAAAGGATGAACACCTTCAGTAACCACTCACACAACTAGATCAAATATCAACACATCGATGTTTTTACGTGGTAAAACACCTATGGGAAAATATCCGTGACCCCGTCCAACATGGCCACTTGGAGAAATTTATTAATGTAAAAGAAAAATGTTATAGAGAGATTTACAAGAGATTTTTTCACAATTGATCATTGGAAAATGACCCTCCATACTCTTTAAATAGAGATCATGGACCAATCGGATGCTAAGCCACAAATAAATGTAGTCGTTAAGATCGAGGAGAATATGAACCATCAAATCACTCTATGTCAGGAACATATTGTGACCACCGGATTACCTAACTACAAATGCATACTAAAGAAACACACTTTTTCCTAACAACACATTAGACCAAGTTGATCTTAACTGACTCCTAAGTATTTAAATATCCTAACATCCCCTCTTAAGAAAAAATTGAAATAGGATTGAAGGATTTAAAAAGGAAACACATTAGGAGAAGGAAGAATCAGAGCCTATCCCTCCTTAATGACAACTTCTTGAACTCCTAACATAGATCGAAGTTTGGAAAACTTCACCACTGTCAGAGACTTTGTGAAAATGTATGCAACTTGATCTTCAGTAGGGAAAAAGAGCACTTCAATAACTCGATCATGAATGATATTTCTAATGAAGTGCATGTGTAACTCGATGTGTTTGTTGCGCGGATGTTGCACTAGATCTTTGGCGATCTTGATGGAACTATGATTGTCGCACTAGAGGGTGGTCGTATTTTGCTGCTAGAATCCAAAATCTAAAAGGATATATTGAATCCACAAGGCTTCTTGACTTGCATTAATTGTTGCTCAATACTCTACTTTTGTTGAAGAAAGAGAAATATCTTGTTGTTTCTTATAGGCCCAAGTGACAAGTCATGAACCAAGGATAAAAACACAACCTAGAGTAGAATTTCGATCATCAAGGTCTCCAACCCAATCTGAATCAATGAAACCAACCAATAAAGGGGTCCCCCTGAACTATAATGTATTATAAACTGAATTGTACCCCAAACATACCAAAGTATCTATTTAGATGCTTTCCAATAGCTGTCATGGGGTGTTTGCATATACCGGGTAACAAGACCAACAACAAAGGAAAGATCAAGATGGGTATGAGTCAAGTATAAGAGGCTACCAACAAACTAATGGTACAAAGTGGTATCAACTTCGGGAGAAGTACAAGTGGAAAAAAGTTTGACTCCAGACTGGAAGGGAGAAGGGGATGGTTTTTAATCTTCCATGTTAAAGTGACAAAGAAGGTCACAAGCATACTTAGACTAGGAAAGAAAATTTCCTTCCTTGGTTTTCAAAACTTGGAGGCCAAGGAAATACTACAAATATCCTAAGTCGGTCATTTCAAATTTCTTCTTAAGGTTGGTGTTCACATGGTTTAAAATTTTTGGGTCACTACCAGTGAGGATAAGGTCATCAACATAAAGAAAAAGGATTATTAGATGGCTTCCTACTTTCTTTGTACAGATATTAGGGTCGGAATGACAACTAGAAAAGTTGGTATTAAGAAGAAAGATGTCCATTTTTCCATACCAAGCTCGAGGATCTTGCTTAAGACCATAAAGAGATTTCTTAAGGTAGAAAAAAAGGCTTGAGTCATTCTAGACATAGCTAGGAGGTTTTTCCATGTACATTTATTTTTGCAAATCCCCATGCAAAAAAGAAGATTTGACATCCATCTGATGGACCTCCCATTTATGTGAGGCAGCAAGGGAAAGAACAAGGTGGATGGAATTCATTTTGGCTACAGGGGAAAAAATTTCATTATAGTGAATGCCTTCAACTTGAGAGAATCCATTGGAAACTAACTGAGCCCTGTGTATTTCAACACTTCCATATGATGCATACTTAGTTTTGTAGACCCATTTACATATGACAATTTTTCTTCCTTTTGGAAGAGGTACAAGATCCGAAGTATATTTTTCCATTAAAGAACAAAACTTTTCATTCATTGTTGTATCCCAATCTGGATGACCTGAAGCTTTTGCAAATGTCTTTGGATCATGAGTCTCTGGAACTTGATTCAAAAGAGAAGAGGCTCTATGGAACTTTGAATGTGTTCAACGCTAATCTGATGGATCATCAACAAGATAACTAGTTGTTTCTCGAGTTGAACGAACCCATCGAGGAAGTTGTGGTGTTGGTGTAGGTTCATGTTCATTGGAATCATCTAGAGGAAGGTGAGCAGATGGAGGTGGATTTTCATCCTCACTATAATCATCTAAAGAAGAAGAAACCATAATAGGAATAGAATATGTCACAAACATCGAAGATGGATTGTAGTCTGAAGAAAGCACAAACATTGAATAAGGCTCGCAAGCCAAGAGAGTTTCATCAAATTTAACATCTCTTCTAATAATAATTTCATTGGAATGAGATCGAAGAAGCATGTAAACTCTGACATCTTCAAAATATCCAACAAAAATACACTTCTCACTTTTAGGTTGTAAATCTTTCATTTTCTCATCAAGAATGTGAGCCCATGCTACACTGCCAAATACACGAAAGTGGCTTACATTTGGCTTAATTTTATTCCATGCATCTTCATGTGTTATATGTAACACACCCGACCCCCTAACCTTCATTTAGGATGGTGGGGCATCTAAAATTCCTTCTCCTTATTCTCTATTCTAATCCATCTCTAAGTCTCATAAACGACATCTTTTGTTGAGAGCTTTCCAATGGCTACACTCATGCTCAAAATTGATCTCTACATTGAAAGTTACAGTCTTCTGAAGTTATCGGGATTACAGGTTTCAAACCTGCATTACTGCCACATGGCACCCTACAATTCGTACCATCTAACATGGCACTGAATAAAGATTTAGTGTGGCACTGGCCACCTAGCCCATCAGGTCTTCTATATTATCAGCTCCATCCTTTTGGACCGATCTTCGTCATCGTCAAGGTTCTACTCCACATGAGTCATGAGTTACCCCAACCAACAAGTTCTGATGATGAACTCACTAGCGGCTTTAATCCTCAAATCCAATGGCTCTCGATCTTTGACGTCTACAGCTCCAATCACGTTGGCGCCTTTGACCTGTGTGATGAATAACGACCACACTTTCAACATCTTCTAAGGCGGATAAGTGGTACCTACACAAATCCATGGATAATATCTCATCTCACCTCTTCATCGATAAATGACTATCAATTGACCCCGATATTATTTTGTCGTCGGTCCATCTTCCTGGCCTCACTTCCAACTCATGTCTACCCACTTCCGAAAAACAGCTAGGATCTATCGACATATAGATATGATGGTTACAGTTTTAAGGAAAATACCTAAGGACTTCCAACCCCTTCGAGACCACTATCGTCCCATTGACCATTCCATCGTTGACACGCATCACCTCCCAAGGTTTATTAGCCACCATGTTGGCACCCTCGTCAGTGTCACATCACCTCCCCCTTTTTTCCTCGCTTAAGCAAAACCCACAACAATCTACAGCCGATATTAAATCTCGTTTGGATATCGATCGACGGTCCTTTATTTCACGAGTCTTTGTCTACATAGGCACTCCCTCATTTTCATCGGAGCTCCTCACTCTAAATATTAGTCGCTTTATCGCCTCAACCCTCCGACGAATGGTCCCAATAAGCCAATCGATCCGATCGACGAATGTCAATGGTTTTTGGACTTTGTCATCATCGGGTTCTCTAGTTCTCCCAACTCCACGACTAATCACATCCGATGATATCCCCATCAACATAAGGATGAGATTCATTCACCACGTCATAATCAACAACTATGATCTTCCCCGATTCGACACAGGGTTTTCTTCTAGACAACAGTCCAAGATTGGGACTTCTCCAATTTCATGGGTTCGTTAATGGTTTTACCAGCTCTTCAAGAGATCAAGCACTACCCTAAGACCAAATAAAGCTCTCTCACTTCCTTGGGATGAATTTTTCATATCTTGCAATCTTTCCTTTCATGTTGGGTAGAATATTCAAAGGGGTTAGCACTCTCCAGTCTATGCAGAGACCTTTCCACGCACTAGAGTATCCCCTCTTCCAGTCTTGGATGAATAGTTTTTTCATATCCTACAAAATTTCCACTCATGAACATGAGTTTCCCTCTGAATACAAGATTCTTTCACCCCTACGGGGCCTTCTAAATACTAAGGCTTTCCTACCATCTTCCAAATGAATATTTTTTCCATGTCTTGCAAGCTTTCCTCCTAAGTTGCAAGCTCCTTAGGATCACAGACCAGCCCGACTTGACTTAACTTCATAACTTAAAAAATTTAAACAGTGAAGGAAAACAAACTCATTCCATTTTACTCGGGAATTCAATTCATTATTTACACGCATTAATATTTTCCCATTAAGCTAGAAACCACACATTTACATCATTATCTTACATTAAACAAGCCAGATTAAATACTTATCTATTCGGGAAAATATTAGTAGCCAATTGACTAAGAGAGGATGCCTTTCCTCCCAACCTTAGGCCATACTACGGAGTTCCTTCCTACAGTACGTCACCCCCGTTCCAATCCATGATATCACAAGGGAAAGATTCAGTTGAATTCAAGTTTAGGATTATCCAGGAAGGTTACTCTCCTTCCTCCACTAACAATAGAAGAATTTTCCCCCTTCCCACTCAGCTCATGTCTTCCAAAGGTTTATCAGATACCTCTCCAACTGGATTTCCTCTGCACAAGGGAGTCTCTTCTATATTATACAGTCCCTCGGTGACCTCCCCTTACCAATGTCGGTTTATGTCCAGTCAGTACAAGTTGTGACCCTCTATTACTCTAGTTTGGATCCACGTCTTCTCTATTTCAGGGTGATCATCAATATCTTAGACAAGCTTCCTATTTTCTTCATAGAAATCTCTCTAATTTCTTCTCTTCTTCAATATGTGCCAATGAACACCTTTGTCCATTACACTATTAGCATGTGAGTCTAGAACTCACCTTCTCTTGTTGGGGTATTCTCCTCTATGCATGGTGTGCTTCTACTTCCACCGCTCTACTATGTTTCCCTTGTGTGTCTCTCTATCTTTTCTGTCTACCCCCCTTTTTCCTCTTTCCTTGGGTGATGTTTTTCACCTCTGGACTCTTCCTCTACCAATCCTTGGGACTGTCGTGGCTTCTGTCAGAGGTGACCTGGTGTATGAATTCCAAATTCATGAAGGGGTAATCAGTGGTGTCATGTTCATCAATTCATTCAGTTGACCCTTTTCCTTCTTCAAGAGACCAAAACTGTCAGCGGTTATTAACTGCTTCAACCACCGATATGACTTCCATAACTGGTCATGTGGCTTCATGCAGATCTGGGTACGTTGGCTGGTGTGCATTTATGTTTACAAGTACAATCTAGCTTTCTAAGAAATTTTCTTATTTTATTCACTAAAACATATCAGCTCCACCTCACTTGTCCACTTCATCAATTCCACATGTGAGATCATGGATAGTACTTTCAAGGATTTTCCCTCTCAACCAGGTGCATGGTGTTTTTCATTAATAAAGACATGATTACAAGCTTCACAAACACAATCCTATGAAGTCTTAAGCATAATTACAGTTATGGGGGAAAATAGGGTGTTTCATTCCCTTCCCCCTTAAAAAAACATTGTCCTTGGTGTTTTAAACACCATGTGTATATATACAATTATACAGGAAACGAAAATGGATATGTCATTCTCATGGCATCTTCCAGCTCCCATGTAGCCTCATCTACTCCAAAGTGATTCCATTGCACCTTGACCTGCATGATGGCTCAGTTCTGAAGCATTTCTTCTCTCCCAATCAGGATGCACTATGGTTCGGGCTAGAACTCGCCCTCTGGTTCCACCTGTATCACAGTCCAATCAATAACATGATTAGGATCATGAACATATTTCTTTAATAAAGACACATGGAATACATTATGAGATCTAACATTAGGTGGTAGTGCAAGTTTGTATGTTATTGGTCCCACTCTTTCCATGACTTCAAATGGTCCACAATATCAAGGTGCCAACTTAGCACATGTCCCCATTCTTAAGGAACTTCTCTTGGGCTTCACCCAGAGATATACATGATCTCCCACTTTGAACTCTTCATGAGTCCTCTTATTGTCTGCATAGCTATTTTGTATGTCTTGTACCATTTTCAAATTATGTCTTATCTTAATAATTGCATGTTTCATTTCCTTCAATGGTTCTTGTCCAAGTGTGATCCTATCCACTGAACTATCCCAACTAATTGGAACTCTACATTTTTTGTCGTACAAAACCTCAAATGGGTTCATCTTCAATGATTCCTGATAGCCATTGTTATAGGCAAACTCTACCAGGGGTAGATATTCTTCCCACTACTTGGGTTGATGCATAACATGTATCCTCAGCATGTCCTCTAGCACTTTGTTCACTCTTTTGTCTTGACCATTTGCTTGAGGATGGTAGGTTGTGCTAAACTCCAATTGTGTTCTCAAGCCTGCAAACAAACTTTTCCAGAAACTTGAGGTGAACTTAACATCTCGATCCAAGACTATGGTCTTGGGAAGCCCATGCAATCTTAACATTTCCTTTATAAAAACATTAGCAACATTTATGTCCTTAAGAGTATATTTAATAGGTATGAAGTGGGCTTCCTTGCTCAACTTATCTACTACAACCATGATTGCATCATGTTTCTTAATTGTCTTTGGAAAACCAATAATAAAGTCCATGTAGATTATCTCTCACTTCCACTCTGGAATTTGCAAAGGCTACAACAATCTTCCAGGATGCTTGTGCTCAACCTTCACCTGTTGACACTCTAAACATTCAGCAATGTATTCAGAAATATCCTGCTTCATTCCAACATAGTAATACAACTTCCTTGTTGTTGTTACCTTATTTTGATATCCAGGGTGACCTACATAATGTTTCCTATGGAACTCATCCATAATTAGGTCCCTCAAATTTGTTGAAATAAGAACATACATCCTATTGTTATACAACAACAAATTATCATCCCAAGTTGATATCCTTTATATTTCTTGTCCTTGCGGTCTTGTTGTAACCCTTATTTTACCTGGTTGAATAACTCATCTTCTTGCAAGAGGGTTTTAATCTTTTGCTTGATGTCAGGCTCTCCTACACTTGTTGTCACTAAACGCATAGTATGTATACTCTGGCTGAGTGCATCTACCACTTTGTTCTCTTTCCCTTTAATATGTTTGATTTCAAAATCAAACTCGTTGATCAGTGCCATCCACCTGGATTGTATAGCATTCAACCTTGGTTGGTCGAACAAATATTTTAGTCCACAATGGTCTGTCATCAAGACACATTCTTCCCAACAAGTAGTGTCTCCACATATTCAATGCATGCACAATCACTGCAAGATCTATATCATGAGTGACATACTTCTGCTCATGTTCATTTAGATTTCTTAACTCATAACATATAACTTTCTCGTTTTGCATGAGCACTCACTGAGTCCTTCTCTACAAGCATCAGTGCAAACCAAGAATACTTTTTCAGTATCTGCAATCTTCAAAATAGGGGCATTGGTCAAGAGATACTTCAACTTTTGAAAGCTAGCCTCACATTCAGGTGAATTTACAAATTTCTTTCCTTTCCTCTGTAATGAAGTAATGGGATTTATGATCTTGGAAAATCCCTTTATAAATATTTTGTAATACCCATCCAATCCATGATTTCCTTGATCTTCTCAAGATCCACTGCCACTCTGTTTGTTGAGATCATGTGACATAAATACTATATTTCCCTATGGAAGAAATCACACTTGCTAAATTTAGCATATAGTTGGTGCTCTCCCAGCACATGTAACACCATCTTGAGATGTTCTTCATGCTCTTCTTTAGTCTTGGAATAAACCAAAATATCATCTACAAATACTAAGACAAACTTGTCTAAATATTTGTTGAGCACACTATTCATTAAGAACATGAAAATGGTTGGTGCATTTGTAAGCCCAAATGGCACCACCACAAACTCATAGTGCCCATACCTCGTTCTAAAGGTTGTCTTGTGTATGTCCTCATCCTTAATCCTGACTTGGCGGTATCCAGACCTTAATTCAATCTTTGAAAACACTGCAGCTCCTCTGAGATGATTAAAGAGATCATCAATCTCGGGTAATGGATACTTGTTATTGATGGTCATCTTGTTTAGCTACATGTAATCAATACACAGTCTCAAGGTACCATCTTTCTTCTTTACAAACAAGGTTGGTTCTCCCCATGGGGGCACACTTGGCCTGATGTAACCTTTATCCAACATCTCATTCAATTATACTTTTATCTCCACCATTTCGAGTGTGTTCATCTGATAGGGTACTTTTGATGTTGCCACTTCTCAAGGTACAAGATCTATTGAAAAATTAATATCTCTATTTGGAGGTAGTCCAGGTACCTTCTATGGAAACACATCCTTATACTCCCACAACACTGGGTGATCTTCAGCCTTCAGCTCCTTGCCTTCTGTTGAGTTAAGAACTTGTATAGCATACAAGGGGCACCCTTTCCGAATAAACTTCTTAAGTTGTAACATCGATATCTGCCTAATTGAAACCGGTTTCTGAATGCCCTAAAAAACTTTTGCATTGCCTTCTTCATCTTCACATTCCAAAGTTTTCTCATAACAATTTATTTTTTCCTTGTGGGCAACTAGCCAATCCATGCCTAGTAACACATCATACGATCATAGGGGTAGGATATTTAAGGTTGCTTCTGTACACAGTCCACTTATCTCAAATGGACAAGCCTCTATGACCTCGACCACTTTTCTCTTAGTTCATGTGGCTAATTGGACTAACCATGCCTTTGCATGTTTCTTCCTCGGTAAGGCACATGCTTCAACAACTTGTGGTGAGACATAACTAAGGTTAGATCCAGGGTCAACTAAAATAAAAATGGGTTGTTTTGCAATAATACCTTCCAACTCCACTACTGAAGCCTGGTGATGTGCTTGTTGATTCTCCATAGCTGCATATACCCTGGCATAATTCTGGCCACATCATTGACTGTGGTTTCTTCCTGTACATGATAGAATTTCTTGTTGTCATGTTGTCTGTGAGGACAATCCCTCAACAGGTGTGGTTATCCACATCCCCAGCATTGCAAAGGTCCTTTCCTAGGCTCCTCTACTCTCTCTCTCGCTTGTTTTGTTGGCTTATTTCCACACTGAGATGGAAAATTTTGTTGATGCACACTTATGCTTGGATGACCCAACTATGCACTCTTTTTCAGATTCTTATATGGGAATTATCTAAATCCATTTTTCCGAGACCCACTCTTATCTCTTCTCTTCCAGTCCTTAGAAGGCTCCTGCTTATGCTTGTATTGGTCATAACACTTGGCCTTGCTTATAGTGTTCTCCAATGTCATTGGTTTATCAAATTCAATTATGTCCTCATAGGACTGTGGCAATCCACTAAGAAAATGATGCACTCTTTCTTGCTCATCCTTACGATAAGGAACATACCTCAGCAATTCCATAAATATTTTAGCATAGGCATGGTAAGTTGGCCCAACATGTGCTGATGGAATTCATTGATTTTCTCATCATATTACTTCTCCAACAGATATTTCTTTCTTATGTACTTCTCAAACTGCTTCGAGGTCGGTTTTCTTTCTATCAATCCCTTAAGCTCCTTGAGATCTTCCCACCATATGGAAGCTCCTCCATCTGGGTTGAAGATGGAAATCCTTGCCTTGGTATTCTTAGAATAATTATGTACCCGAAAGTACTTCAAACCCAACATCCAACCCTCGGCTTCTTCTCCCTTCTTGATTTCTCCATCGAAGGTAGGCGTTTTAGCCTTCTTAATTTCTTCAGTCAGAGAACTATGTGAATGTCTCTTCTTTTTCCTCGGAATACTGGATTCAGTGTCATCGTTGGACAGCTCTTCGAAAGAAATATTCTTGTTGGATGACTCTGTGGAAATACTTCCACCAGTTTTAGTCTTCTTTACATTTTGATGCCTTGGAAGAACTCTTTCCCGCATCGCTATGGGCCAATCCTTGTTTTTGGGCATCTGAAGGGGTTTTCAACCTCTCTGATTGTTACAACTTTGCATTATCGATGCCTTGCTGCAGATGATTCTAAATTTCAAACAAGCTATGTAGTGGCACTACATTCAGCTATGCATGCTTAACCTGGGCTCTCATGAGCCTCTCATTATCTGCCTTCAAGCTTCTAACTGTGGCCACCAAGTCTGGAGGGGTTTCTCTATCCCTTCGGCCATTAGATTCCACATCTTGGAAATGTGATGTGTCTTCCATGCTACGTTGCACCATTCACTTCCAATGGCCTTCATGTTCGATACTTCCTACTTGTTGAAATAGTGAAACATTGTTAGCCATTACATTTGTCAACATCATTGCATGCATTTTGGAATAGTAAAATCTTTCTTAGACAATTTTAAGTGGTCTTGGCGACCCATTCAAGCCTAGAGTTTGAACTCGGCTCTAATACCACTCAGTAACACACTCGACCCCCTAACCCTCACGTAGGCGGGTGGGGCATCTAAAATTCCTTCTTCTTCTCAGTTCTAATCCATCTATAAGTCTCATAAACAACATCTGCTCACCAAGAGCTTTCCAACAGCTGCACTCATGCTCAAAATTGAGCTCTACGTTGAAAGTTACAGTCTTCCAAAGTTCTTGGGCTTACAAGTTTCAAACCTTCCTTACTTCCACATGGCACCCTACCATTCGTACCATCCGACATGACACTAACTCAAGGTCTAGTGTGGCACTAGCCACCTGTCCCATCGGCCCTTCCAAATTATCAACTCCGTCCTTTCGGACCAATCTTCGTTGTCATTGGGGTTCTACTCCACAGGAGTTGTGAGTTACCCCAACCAACAAGTTTCGACGACGAACTCACTGGTGAGTTTAATCCCCGAATCCAATGGATCTCGATCTTCGACGTCTATGGCTCCAATCACGTCGGTGCCTCTGACCCGCACGACGAATAACGTATGCACTTTCAACCTCTTCTAAGATGGATAGGTGGGACCTACACAAATCCACAGTTGAGATCTCATCTCACCTCTTCGTCGATCAACAATTGTCAATTGACCCTGATATTCGTTCATCATCGGTCCATCTTCTTGGCCTCACTTCGGACTCCTATCTACCCACTTCTGACGAACGGTTGGGATCTATCGACATATAGATCTAACGGTTATGGTTTTAAGGAAAAGACATAAGGACCTTTAGCTCCTCTAGGCCCACTATCATCCCATTGACCATTCCACCGTTGACATTTGTCACCTCCCACAGTGTCATGGTTTCCATGCTGGCACCCTCGTCAATATCACGTCACCTCCCCCTTTTTCCTCGCTTAAGTAGGACCCACAACAATCTACGGCCAAGATTAAATCTCGCTTGGATATCGATCGACGGTCCTCGTTCTTTCTCAAGTCTTCGTTTACGTCGACACTCCCTCATCATCGTCACATTACCTCGCTCTAATTCTTAGTCACTTTATCGACTCGACCCTTCAATGAATGGTCCCAATCAGCCTATCGCTTTGATTAACGGTTGTAGATGGTTCTGGGACTTCGTCGTCATCGGGTTCTCTCATTTTCTCGATTCCATGACTAATGACATCTGACAATATCCCCATCAATGTAAGGTTGAGATTCATTAACCACGTCAAAATTGACAACTACGATCTTCCCCGATTCAACACAGGGTTTTCTTTTGGACAACAGACCAAAATTGGGACTTAGCCAATTTCAGGGGTTCGTTAAGGGTTTTACTAGGTCTTCAAGAGATCAGGCACTACCCTGAGACCAACTAAAGCTCTCTCACTTCCTTGGGATGAATTTTTCAAATCTTGCAAACTTTCCTTTCAAGTCAGGTAGAAGATTCAAAGGGGTTAGCAATCTCTGATCTACGCAAAGACTTTTCCATGCACTAAAGTATCCCCTCTGCCAGTCTTGGATGAAGATTTCGTTCATATCCTACAAACTTTCCACTCAGGAACATGAGGTTCCTCTCAATACAGGATTCCTTCACCCTTATGGCACCTTTCGAATACTAAGGCTTTCCTGCCATCTTCCAAATGAATAATTTGTCCATGTCTTGCAAGCTTTCCTCCTAAGCTGCAAGCTCCTCAGGATCACAGATCATCCCGACTTGACTTAACTTTATAGATGAACAAATTTAAATATTGAAGGCAAAAAAACACAGTGCATTTTACTCAGGAATTCAACTCATTATTTACACGCATTCATATTTTCTCATTAAGCTAGAAACCACACATTTACATCATTATCTTACATAAAACAAGACAGGTTAAATACTTATTTGTTTGGGAAAATATCAACAGCCAACTGACTGAGATAGGATGTCTTTCCTCCCAACCTTAAGCCATATTGTGGAGTGCCTTCCTACAGTATGCCACTCTCGTGCCAAGCCATAATATCAAAAGGGAATGATTCAGCTGACTTCTAAGTTTAGGATGATCCAGGAAGGTTACTCTCCTTCCTCCACTGACAACAATAGAAGTTGCCCCCTTCCCACTTAGCTCAAGGCTTCCACAGGTTTATCAGGTACCTCTCCAATTGGATTTCCTCTGCACAAGAGAAGCTAAAGTACCTCAATGACCTCCCCTTACCAGTGTCGATTTTTTTCCAGTCAGTACGAAGCTGCGACCCTCTATTGCTTCTGTCTGGATCCAGGTCTTCTCTGTTTCAGGGTGATCATCAAGATCTTAAACGAGCTTCCTATTTTCTTCAGAGAAAGCTCTCTAATTTCTTCTCTTCTTCCATCTGCGCCAATGAACACTTATGTTCACTGCACCATTAGCTTGTGAGTCTGGCACTCACCTTGTCTTCCTCGAGGTATTCTCCTCTATGCATAGCGTGCTTATGCTTCCATCGCTCTCCTATGTCTCCCCCATGTGTCTCTATGTCTCCTCTGTTTGCGCCCCTTTTTCCTCTTTCCTTAGGTGATGTTTTTCACATTTTGTCACTTCCTCTGTCAATCCTTGGAACTCCCGTGGATTCTGTCATACGCAACTTCTTGTCTGGAATCTGAATTCTTGAAGGGGTAATCTGTTGTGTTATGTTCGTCAATTCATTCAGTTGACCCTTTGTCTTCTTCAAGAGACCAAAAATGTCAACAGTTATTAACTACTTCAACCACCAATCTGACTTCCATAACTAGTCATGTGACTTCATGCAGATATGGGTAGGCCGGTAGGTGTGCGTTTATGTTTACAAGTATAAGCTAGCTTGCCAAGAAAGGTTCTTATTTTCTTCACTAAAACATCTCAGCTCCACCTCACCTGTCAAGTTCATCAATTCCACATGTGACGTCATGGATAGTACTTTCAAGGTTTTTCCCTCTTAGTCAGTTGTCTGGTGTTTTTCATTAATCAAGACATGATTGCAAGCTTCATAAACATAATCCTATGAAGTCTTAAGCATAATTACAGTTATTTGAGAAAACATGGTGTTACATTATATTTTTTCGAGCCTTTTTGGGAATGCGATTTACTATGTGATTTGCACATTTAATGGCTTCCACCCAATAATTAAAACTTAATTGCTTAGATTGGATCATACAATTAGCCATTTCTTTTAATGTGTGATTTTTTCTCTCAACGACACCATTTTGTTGTGGTGTATATGGAATAATGTGTTGCATTTGGATAACCTGTGCAATGCGGTAACTTATAAAATTGTTGTTCACATATTCGCCTCCATTATTTGTTCTTAACCTTTGAAGTTGATAACCAGATTGTTTTTTTATAAGGGCTTTATAGACAATAAACTTGTCAAACATTACGCTCTTAAGTTTTAAGAAGTTAACCCGAGTGCATCTGGAAAAGAAAACAATGAAAGTTAAAAAATACTTGCACCTAGAAAAAGAAGAAGAAAGTGGACCACACAAGTCACTGTGAACAAGATGCAAAGCGGTCGAGGCGTGCCAAGAGGCACATTTGTCAAAATTGTTTCGATGATGTTTGTCGAGAACACAACCGGCACAAACACCATCTTTGCAAGAAACAAGAGGAAAACCAGGTATCATTTGTTGATTACATAGTTGTCGCAATGAGCAATAGTTTAAATGACCAAACCACTCATGCCAAAGTTTTCTCAAGTCATCCCTACAAGCAACAAAAACTGATGGAAAATATGATGACCCAAAGTTGTCAAACTTGTACAACCTGGTAATATCATCAACAATTCCAGTTGCAAGAACATACTTTGAAAGTTTTAGATCATTGATTACAACTTGGTGAAGCGAAAACTCTAAGGTTTTACCTTCACCTGAATGAGTAATCTGATATACTAATAGAAGGTTGCAAAAAAGACTTGGAACACATAATACATCATTGAAAAAACCATTATCTATATGAATTGTTCCAAACCCTGCAACACTAAGAAATCTATAATCATCAACAAATATTTTTTTGGTGTTACATTCATTTAGAGAAAAAATATGGCTTTATCCTTAGCCATATGATAAGATGCTCCATAATCAATAAGCCACTCATCAGAAGAAGTAGATTCCACTCTTGATTTTTATAACCAAGCTTTGATTATGATTGTAGCACACGTTTTCTAGCTACCAAGGTTTAAACGCTATTAAAAGAAGACTATAACACCACTTTGTACATAACTCATACAGGTATTATAAATCCCATGCATTTAAACAAATAAACACATTCTACACAGAGTATTCATATGAGTTACTACCATAATTAACAATCAATAGCATTTCATACTAATCCATATACACAGCGGAAATCATGATAACATAAGCAGTAGAGTCATGCAAAACATGATTAAAACATAATCAGATACTTATCTTTTAACAGTGGTAGAATCCACCAACCAAGTGTAGGCCTTCCATGAACCTCCCAGCCTTAGACCACACTGCTCATCAGCTCAGCAGTGTGTCACCCCCGAGCTGGGACTAAGCTCCACCCCAAGACAAGGAATCCTAGGCTAGGCTGGGGTTACAGGGAAAACAACACACAACCACAAGGAAGGGATTCTCTCCAAGGAACCTCCCACGCTCACTGCCCACAGACCCTCATTCCCCACATGTCTGTTCCACCCCAGGAGTATACACCTTCTATGTCACCTGGACAGTCCTTCAGCTGCTAATCTCCCTTGCCTTGGGTTACAGGAACAGGCCGGACCGGAAGTCTCTGGGCTCTATGGCAGCTACAAGGTTCCTTCAAGGAGTTCTCTCCTTCCTCTGCGCACTCTCTCACCTGGAGGGAGTCGCTCACAGGTCCAACAACCTGTTCTTCCAATCTTCAACCACCTCTCTCACCTGGAGAGAGTGTTGTA
>ML810022.1:23602-46156 GCA_009831015.1 Picea engelmannii
AATGTTCATTTAAGCAATGTTTTATATGTACCTGGTTTAGAAAAGAATCTTGTATCCATATATTGCCTAGAATACAAAGGAAACAGAATAGTTTTCTTAGATGGAAAAGTGTTATCTTGTCATAAAGACTCCAGTATATAGAATGTTAGGGTTATTGGAAGTCATGAAGGAAATATATATAGACTACTAGAAAAAAAATGAAGAAGATCTCATACATGATGAAGTCAATCCCAATGAACTTTGGCATAGAAGGTACGCTCATATTAATTATCAAGAATTACCCTTTCTCAAAAGGATGGTTGAAGGAATACCAGAATTGCAATCTACACATGAAGGAATTTTCAAAGGATGTGCTCTTGGGAAGAATATCAAGAAACCATTCCCAAGCAGCAACAACAGATCTAAGGAGATTCTAGATCTGAAACACTTAGATGTTTGCAGTCTGATGCTAGTCAAATCTCTAGGAGGATATCTTTACTACATAATCTTCATATATGATTATTGAAGAAAGACTTGGTTATATCTACTGAAGACAAAAGACAAAGTATTCAGCAAGTTTCAAGAATTCAAAGCAGAGATAGAGAACCTCACGAACAAGAAGATCAAGACCTTAAGAACAGATAATGGAGGAGAATACACATCAAATAATTCGTTGCATTCTGCAAATCTTCAGGGATTAGAAGGGAGTTAATTGTTCCTCATAATCCTCAGCAAAATGGTGTAGCAGAAAGAAAGAACAAATCTATCGAAGAAACCATAAAAGCACTACTAAATTATCAAGGTCTATCCATGCTCTTATGGGGAGAAGCAAAAATGACAACAATATATGTGTAGAATAGAAGTCCTCACTACATATTGAAGGACATGAATCTGGAAGAAGCCTTCTCAGGTAAGAAACCTAACGTGGAAAACCTAAGAATCTTTGGATGTCCTTTTTACTCTCACATTCCCAAGGACAAAAGGAATAAACTAAAGCCCTCGGGAAAGAAGAGCATATTCGTGGGATATAGAGATTCATCCAAGGCTTATAGAATCTATATTATGGAACAACATAAGATCGAAGTCAGCAGAGACATGACATTCAATGAAAAGATGGCTTTCAAAAAATCCATAGAAGAAACTATAGAAGAACAAGAGAATGAAGAAATTATTGAAGAAAGCACAGAAAACCAAAATGACGAAAAGGAACAACCTGATCATCCTATGCAACCATGTGAGACCATTGATTCAGACACCATACCGAAGACCAAGAAATGACCAGCTTGGCTTGAAGCTACCTTACAAGATGCAAAAAGACTCAAGGTCCTAGAAGGAACATTCAGAAAAAGTAAGAGGCCTAAAAGATTCTCAAGCTATGCAGCATATATGACTAATCTTCTAGATGAAGAACCTACCACATTTGAAGAAGCAGTTCAAAAGAAACAATGAAAAGAAGCTATGAAGGAAGAACACCAATCCATTATGAAAAATGATGTATGGGAAATTGTGCCTAGACCTAAATAAAAATCAGTGGTAACTTCAAAATAGGTATATAATATTAAACATGCAGCAGACGGAAGCGTGGATAAATATAAAGCAAGGTTTGTAGCTAGAGGGTTCTCCCAGAAGGAGGGAGAATATTATGACAAAAAATTTGCTCCGGTTGCTAGATATACTTCCATTAGAGCTATCATATCTCTTGCCGCTTCCATGGGATGGAACTTACATCAGAAGGATGTAAAGACAGATTTCCTCAATGGAGCAATGAAAGAAGAAGTATATATTGCACAACCTCAAGGGTTTGAAGAACATTCCAGAGACACTCACATTTTCATATTAAAGAAATATTTATATGGACTCAAGCAAGCTCCAAGGGCTTGGTACGCCAGAATGGACAGCTATCTAACGAGACTTGGTTTCTCCAAAAGTCATGCAGATCCAAACCTTTACTACAAAGTCATGGACAATGCACCTGTAATTCTACTACTATATGTTGACGATCTATTCATAACAAGTGAAGAATCTCTTATCATCCAGTGCAAAAAGGAACTAGCCTCTAAATTTGATATGAAAGATCTAGGTCTCATGCATTATTACTTGGGACTAGAAGTATGGTAGAAGCATGGTGAAGTAATCCTTGGACAAGGAAAGTGCGCAATAAATATTCTTCAGAAGTTCATAATGATGGATTGCAAATCCATGGACACTCCTATGACTACAGATATAAGAAAAGTAAAAGATCCAGATTCTGATCCAGTAAATCCATCACTATATCGACAATTGATTAGGTCATTGATGTATTTGGTAAATACTCGACCAGACATTTTCTTTGTCGTGAATACACTAAGCCAGTTTCAGGTGGAACTGAGACATGAGCTTTGGATAGCTGCAAAGCATGTCCTAAGACATATTCATGGGAAAATAAACTATGGCTTAATATATACCGCATCCAGTGATATACAACTTCATGGATTTACAGATTCAGATTGGGCAGGAAGTGCAGAAGATAGAAAGAGTACTTCAGGAATGTGTTTCATCTTAGGCTCCACTATGATATCTTGGGGCAGTAGGAAACATAATTTTGTCGCACTCAGCACAACAAAAGAAGAATATATCACAGCATGTGAAGCATGCACAAAAGCAGTATGGTTGAGAAATCTAATCTCCAATTTATTTGATCAGGTTCCAGATTCGACCATAATACACTGTGATAGTCAGAGTTGTATAAGATTATTAGAACACCTAGTGTTTCATGAAAGGTTGAAACATATTGAGATAAAATACTAATTTATTTGAGATAAAGTCTAGGAAGGACAAGTAAATCTCCAATACATCCCCACAAATGAGCAGACAACAGATATCCTAACAAAGCCCCTGTCCAGAATAAAGTTTGCACGTTTCCGTGACAAAATGGGGATCGTGGAAATAACTCCCTTAGTTGAAAGGGAAGAAATGACTCTCCAGGTTGGGAGGGAGAAAAGACATATTATTGAATTGAAGATAGTCACTTTCAATTTTGAAAAATAGCCCAGCTTGGGCAGATTCTTTCCATTTCGGAAAGTGGATTGAGATCTCTGATAGACAGACATTTTCCAGTTCGAAAAATGGTCCAGATTGTTGATGTACCATAGATGGCTACTTCTCATTGTGGTTAACATGGGAAGTGGTCTAGGGCAGTCTCTCTTCTTGAGGGTTACTCAAGAAGACTGGCCCGCCTCGCCGGACAACGATTTCCCATTGTGGTTAACATGGGGAATGGTCTATTTTGGAGGTTGGTGCAAGACAGTCATTTCCTTTGGAAATGGTCCGGATAGTCATTCCTTAAGGCAGATTCATTCTCTCCAATATGCACTTTGTTTAGTGTTGGAGGAATGTCCCAGGGTGGGGAATGGTTCAGGTTCAGCAATCAAGGACAGACATTCCTTAGGGAAGATTCATTCTCTCCAGGTTACACTTTAGTTAGTGTCAGAGGAATGGCCCAGGGTGAGGTATGGTACAGGCTCAGAAATCAGGATAGTTATTCTTCCTTACTTGAGAAGAATAGTCCAGATGACTCATCGTTGATGTTCTACTCTTAGGGCAAATACTCTTTCAGATCTCATAGATGTGAGTGAAAGAATGGCCCAAGTAATTCATTTTATAACAATATTTTATGTGCAGGTTGATATAAGATGATTGTTATGAAGACTGCATGTCTCTAGATAGTAGAGATATGCTACTGTGGTGGATATGTTCCACTGTTTGTGACTATGTGTCACAGTTTGATTATTTTTGTACTACCATGGATAAACATAGTTGTGTTCTATCAATTAATATTGTACCAGTTGTCATGGAGATTATCTAGTCGGATAATAATGATGGTGCTCGTAATACTACCTGTTGAATGGTCTGTTTGTGCTCAAGACCATTATCAGTTATACCTCCCTAGTTAGGAGGGAGTGTTGATATTATAGTAGCTTCGGGAGGTATGAACCTCTATTGTGATCTTTGACAAGATTAGAATGTTCCAGAAGAAAGAAAAGAAATGAAAGTAACCCTAGATGAGATGTCGGCTGAAGAGAGATAATTAATATGAATTAATTAGTACCCAGAATGAGAAGTCGGCCTAGGAAAGTTTTCCAGGAATACCATAAATACATGGCACCAGTCTCTCATTTGACACACTTCTCAGAATCACAGAAAGCCACTTTGGTGCACTGCAGTCTAGCAATTTTGTGCACAAGTCCTGGGGAAGGTGTTGCGCCAGTTTTGGGTTGGACTCTCTAATCATCTTTGGTTACTTCTTACTTGGTGCATTAGCCTTGCTTGGCTATTGGATTTCTACCAGGATTCTTCTCTCTATCAAGGTCAAGGTGCTCGGAGGGTGGCTTTGGCCTATGGTTGGGTGACAATAGTGATATTATCAATGGTAAAACGAGTGCATTCATTCATATTCTAACAGTAACCTATGTTGGTACCCCTTTGAGTGGTAGTGCATCAGACAACACCTATATATGGATTGGCCTAGATCTCCAGAATCCCTCCATAGATAAATTGATCGATCACCTCACTGCTATAGTGCCACTGAGAACAACACTTGGGAATATACTCTCTAGTATCTGGGTAATCAGGTAGTACAACTAAGGGTATCGTCTAGCCTCCTTAGTTGGTGCCCCGAGATATTAGGCTGAGTACTATTGTTCAACCCCACATGTATATCAAATAGCTTTAACACAGAGAAAACCCTTGTCTATAGGAACCCTAACAAAAACCCTAAACCTTGGGACAAAAAAAGAAGAAACAAGGAACATACTATTTTTTCGCCACGCAACCTTGCCTCCTGCATTCTGGTTGTGAAATTACTACATCTTTGTTCCTGTTAAGAATTTGGGCATTTAAACACACTACAGTAATATTCAGATCTGAGTATAACTCTATCGGAGTAAAAAAAATAATAGAGTCTAGGGCATGTTCCTACCCTTTTCAACCACCTTTCTTTCCCACCTCTTCTTGTGTTTTCCCCTCACCATGGACACCACTTGCAACCAAGACCTTGAAACCCACATAGAGTCCAAAATGGACGACATGAAAGAGGAACTGAAGAAGGACATCAATTCCCACCTTTTCAGCCAGCTTACATCCCACCTTGAGTCTCATCTTGACCCATTTGCTACCAAGTGTTGAGGAAAAGATATGAAATAATCTTACTCAAGCATTTTCAGATCTTGCTTGGCTAAGGCAAGATAGACAGGAATATCACCCTATGTTTATAGCCTCAAAATATGTTTCCTAATCCACAAGTATTAGTTACAAGGACTTAGGCTTATCTTTTTATAAATAAAAGATTCATGTAAAATTCAACATTTTAATATAATTTTTTGAATATAACAGATACAAAAGTAAATGTGGAGACAAAATCAAAAATAACAAGTCACATATTAACACAGATGAGACATAATAGCAATCGCTTATTTTATTCCAAGAAATCAAAAGAATCGTTCTCTTTACAAAAATCCCTGAGGGAGTTTGGACCAAAGTCAAACTTAGATGTTCCCGATGAAAACCATACAAAAGGATTTTTGACAAAAAGTAAAAAATTGAACTTTAAAACTGGATCAACTTGCCACAGATTGTTTCCCACTCAACTCTACACAATATCCTTTATCAGACATGAAATTTAATTCATAAACATACAAGTCTACACAGACTATCAAAGATAGATCAACACCTCTGAAAACAAGTGTCTGAATGATGTAATCCAGCCTTGAATCTTGTTGTCTATAATAGGACCCTGTTGTCATAAAAGAGAATTAGGATTTTGATGAATTAAAGAATGAATGAAAACTGAACTATCTCAATAAAATTCAATAGCAGACTTTAGTATGATTTCTCCTTCTATAATCCTCTTTGTTCTTCCTTCTCATTTTGCCTTTAAGCATTCCAAATTAGTTGAGATACTTAAACTACCTCTTTTAGTTAAATTAACTAAAACTCAACTATCTTTTAGTTTAGGTGAAGAATTAATATAATAATAATAAGTGTCTTTAATAAATAATAACTAGTAGGTGGGCCCCTTGTGACTCCCTTTAGTTTCTTAACAAAAATAAACATAACTAGTTAATCAATCAACACATCCCTCCTTGTGGCTCCCATAATCATTCTCATAATTTGAAAATTAAATATCAATGATATTTTAAACCATATCCAAAAATATAATATCCAAAATATCCAAAAATAGTATGCTATCCAAAAACTTCAGTAGTCAATTGTTCTCGACAATCAATAATAAAATATACTCAAAAACCATATTTTCCACTTTGGGAGGCAATTTTTCCTTTTTTGTTGCTATCTCCCTTGACCTTTTTGAATTAGCCTTAGGATGTGGGGAGGCTTTAGGCTTGATCTCATTGATGACGTGACAAAATTCATCTCTCAAGTGCATGCGGGATGAAATGGATTTGGTTGAATCACTTGAGGGAGAGAAGGGGGCATCAACAGCTTTTCCTTTATCATGTGTGTGGTGAGATTCAATTTTTAGTCTCTTGCTTGCATGGGAAGAGTATACAGGTGAGTGTGTAGGGGAAATTTGGAAATTTGGGTTAACCGGTGGAGGAGGAGCAGGTAGAGACAAATTGGGCCAGCCACGATGTTGGGAGACTGTTGGTTGAACAATCTCCTACCATCTGTCATTCTCTGGGACTTCTGGTTGCAATGAAACATGAGGGGGAACAGGGATACCAGGGACATGTTGGGGTTGGAAGGGAGGCATTTCTGGCCTAGCTTGGACTACCCCTTGTCCAATCTAATTAAAAAATCCATCTTGGAAGAGATGGTTTAACTCTTGTGGATCTGTATCAAAATGTATCGAAAATATTGGCCTTCTAGGGCCTCTGTTCCAATTCCCTCTACCCACGTTATTTCAGCCATGGCTTCCTCTACTGAAGAAGCTCATCCTGTATGCAGCGTTTATTAGCAACTAGCTTCTTAAACAAACCATACATGACATATCTTTTAATATGAAACAAAGTTTGGCTCAACAATCACATCAAACCCATGCAATCCAATCCATAAAATTCATTTAATATGTGTCAATGAGCAGGGGGTGAATAAGGGTCATGGGATATCTGAGGGGGTTGTATTGAGCGGAAAAGTGATAAAATGAAAGGGAGTAAGACATGATTACTTCTCAACAAATCATTAGACAATCAATTGTGTTACAATAACAAAATCATAGCCCATGAGGGGTGAACTATGTTACCAACATTGGTTGTCTCTCTCTCTTGTCTTTTCATGTACTTTGTTCCATTTGAGTTCATGAATGTTTTGTGTTATTTTTTAAATGCATGGTTGATCATGGATTCATATGCCTTTTAATCCTTATGAAACTAATTCGTCAGAAAATGATTCTCGATTGAAAACTTGCGTAGAGTAAAGTACTCGCCCGTTTTCAGATCATGTGGTATCAGAGCTAGGCTGACTACTTTGCAGGATGGGAAAAGGAGCGAAGAAAGAAGAAAGAATTCTAGAATTAGAAGAGATAAATCACAACATTCAAGCTGAAAACTCAGAGTTGAGGAGACTTTTGCAGGTTGTAGAAGAAGAGAAGCAAGAGCTTCAAGAGAGGTCTCAACTTGGAGAAGTCCTCAATGGAATTATTGAAGAATTGCAACTCGAATTGCAAACCAAGTATGATATCTTGGCTAAGTTTCAACATGGTGGACGAATGGAGGACAAAGATCCTTCTATCGTGGATTCACAAACTCAAACCGAGGTATATGATGCTTCATCATGTTCAATGTTTTCTCGGTATGAAACTAACGTGGGAATGAAGCTCCTCACGAAGATGGGATACAGAGGAGGTGGACTTGGCATTCATGGCCAAGGAATCACTCAAACATTAGAGGTGGTACAAAGACCATGATTCGCAAGTTTGGATTATGGAAAGGAGGAGAATGGAGAATGATCAAAGGTTTTTGAAGAAAAAACCATCTCTTCACCATTATATTCCAAGAAAGGAATCAAGCCATCTTGTCCTCATCAGAGCAAGAACCACTAAGGAAATTATAAAGGACATTTCAATTCTTTTCTTACATATAAGAAAAATGATTATGGTCATAGGTCTTCTAACCATGATGTAGCCAAGGATCACAAGAAGAAAACTTGGGTAGAGAAGATGAGCATGCCCACCAAAAGTGGCACAAAGCAAAGGGAACATCTGTCATGTCTTCGTGACAAGAAGATTATGTTAAAAGAGAAGCGAAGGAACTATTTCACTCATTGTGAGTGTTATCACTCCAAGAAACTCTCCTAGGTTGTAAGTCAGAGATGCCTGGTAACTTAATCTTTTTAGAAACTATTTTCTCAATAATAGGTGTGGGTTTGGATCAAGATGAATATCTTAACCTCTGGATTGTATCCTCAAGACAGTCTTGACTATATTCATGCAACACAAGGCCTTCAAGAGCTATTGTCAGATAGGTTTGTATAACAAATGGATAAGAAAACTAATCAGTTAACCAGAACATACATAAAATCATATATATAATGGGTCAATAAACTAGCCAAAGATGCTTGTGATTCTTGCTTAACAATCAAAAGTAAGATGACAGTTACCATAGGATCATTAAACAGAGACAAAAGAACTAATTCCACTCATAAGCATAGACAAAGATGAAACAAGGTATGACAGTAATAGATGAAAGAAGCTTGCAAGCTGATATATTAAAGAAAGTGTCTTTCATACAAAACAGTAGCATATAGAACTCAAAATCGAACCCTTTGTTCATCTTCTGTCTTTAGCTTTATAGCTTTACAATACAGTTTTCAGATCCTAAATTAATGGATCTAATTTTCTAAATACAGAAAGTAAACAATATTTACAAAAAGCTAGGAAGAGACCCTCAAGATGAGGTCAATCCATATCTAATTATCTTCAAGAGTGATAGAGTGTTGATGAAGTGAAACCTAGCCTTCCAAGGCTATTTGATTTGGTCCTCCAAGGATAAAATTCGAATTTGCTGAAGTGTGCAAAAATCATGATTTTTTGTCTTTGAAAAAAATACCGAATATGATTGAAACGCCTCTTCTTTTCCTTATCCCTCAAAAATAGCCATTGGATTTGACTTTATAATTCAACAAATGTCCATTCGAAGAGGTTTCATACCATTCAAACTCAAAAAATCCCGATCTGGGAAAAAACTCGATGATTCGGGCAGTTACAGGCTTTCGGTGGTTAAGAGGGGCAAAATTTAGGCCTCTTAACCACCGAAAGCTTAACTTTCAAAAATGGATATGTGGTGAATTAATTTGCGTGGGAATCACAATGACTCGGATTTTTCTTTAAATTGGATGAAAAATGGCTCAATAACCAGCAATTGAACTCGAATTCCACTTGGCAACCTTGACAAATCACAGGATTATGGCTTCTAAGTATGAGTTTGCATGAGGAAATCATGGGATCATGACAATAACAATGACTATCGAATTCCATATTGAATATTAATGAAATAGAAATAGAAATCAAATGAAGTCATAATGATTATGTATCCTCGTGACTGGAGATAATGAATGCCCATGTGACAAATCAATTCTGTTATCTGAAAATCATGCATGGAATTCTGGATTTCTGTCGAGCCTTAATTCTGAAATGACAATTGGTAGTTAAAAGGAGAACATGGCATAAATCTTTAGATAAGATGCCATAAGAACTTCATACCTCACCACCTAGATAAACTTTCAGCGGTTATAACTTAATGATTGTGCCCATTTGACATCTAGCTCATGCAAAAGCACGGGCTTTTTCCTTTTGCGCATAGAAACGTTTTCGGTGGTTAACAGGCCCTTTATTTTCGCCTCTTAACCACCAAAAACCAAGACTTTTGGTGGTTAATGAGCAGTTTTTTAGCCCCTCTTAACCACCGAAACCTGAGATTTAAAGATTTGATTGCCAAGACCAAAATTGATGTTTTTTCCAAGTTTGTATCCAAATAGAAGACCTTCTAACACACCTAAAAAAATTTGGAAATGAATTTTTGGACTTGTTCCTATCACCTAAAAATTGGTAAAATGACAGTGCTATTTTAGGAGATAACAGTGAGATCAGTGGCCATTGGGAGAAGAAGTGATGGAATTTACATCCCGAACTTCGCCAAACACCAAGCAACAAACAAATTGCTAAAACACCCACCAAGAAGGAGGTTATAAAGATAGTGGAGCATGTGATCAATAAATGCGGTCGCAAAAAGAAGTACCTTTGATTGGTTGGGTAAGAAATGGATATCATTCTTGCATAGCCAAGATTAGAATACGTTGTAGCACCTCCAATCATTTTTCTTGTTTCCATTGATTGAAAAAGCATGGAGGAAACTAACTTCGTTTGTATGAACAAGCATTGATAAAGAGCACTTATGCACAGTGAAATTATGAAGCATATCATTTGTTTGTTCATCATTCAGTTTACCACATGTTGTAGTGGATTGTACATGGTGTTTCTACCACCATGCAATTTATTTCACTGAGTTTCAGAATGGAGGTAGATCACTCTTACAGTGAAATACCATAGTAGGTATTGTGGAATAAGAATAACTATTCAATATTTTAGTAGCAGTAAATGATGTGAATCTATTTAAGATTTGTTATGATTGATCATGATGAGGGTACTGGTGTTACTTTAAATATTCATGATGAATGCACTTACAAGATTTCTCTTGCAATGAGAGTGCCCATGAAGCTTGAGAATCTACATGCCAATTGAGAGATCTTGCAAGATTCGGCGATGAAAGAAGATTATTTTGCAATCACAATTATTTTTGGGACCTTGTATTAGGAACCTGGACAAAAATGCATAGAAATGTCAAGCTCAGGGGAGCCAATTAACATATTTCTGCAAAATTGAAATATTATGTCAGTTAACATGTTCTACAACTATATTAGCATCCACCAGGAACATGGATGATTGTTGTCATAGGAGGAACCACTATCGTTTTTCTCAGAGAATGCCAAACTTGCATCCCAAGTACTCGTGCAAAGATCTACAATCTTGGGGAAGTCTACATGGCTCCATTATCAGTGTTGTTGACCATAATGACAAATGAAATCATAATTATTAGTGTAAATATTCCAGCAATGGCTTCTAATCTCCAGCGTTTTTGCTTGGACCGTGACGAGGGAAAGATGTTGATCAAATATATTTTGATGGCACGTTGTCAATCAGTCATTTCCACGAGTTCTTTGATGGATGAGGAGGTTCCCCTTTCCAGGTCAGGTCCTTTCATTCAGCAAAGCCGTGCATAGAGGCTGTAAATCCCTTCAACAAATTCTCAAATGGATTCTTGGCCAAGATCGAATCCTACGTTCCCATGTGGTATCACCTGGGTTGATTCTGGAACTCTACACTAAGGAGTCAGATATCTAGACCGTGTTTTCGTTGCTCCAGAAGGCACAAAGGCCATTTCATTGATTTTGGGTTTGGTGATATCATTGTCAAATCTTGATCGTTGCAGGGTGCATGGGTGTTGACCATGCAATTTCAACAGTGCTTGTAGAGAGAAAGCATGCAATATTGTTGCCATTTCATGAGTACCTGGTGAGGAAGAATTCTCACTACAGTACTTTTATCACAACCTTTTTATTGGAAGGTGTCAGTCTCAAGAGCCGAGACTAAAGCATGGTTACCTTTTTATTGGTAACCATCAGCATATTGATCATGCCAATACCATGCGTCGTGAAGCATGTAAAAAGTTAGTCTTCTTGCTGCAAGAAGAACTGGTTGTTTACGTGGACAAGCTGCATCAACCACTAATATGGTTTTGATTTGATACTCCTTCATATCAAATGAAATCGCGACCAAGGGAAGAGGAGTCTGTGAGCTGCATGGTAGGCTCAGTATATACAATCTTCTAAGAATGTGGATATTTCCGCTAAGAAGGGTGTGACGAGGAAGAGCAGATTGACTGTCAGGATCTTCAGCTTCTCGTCAATAGATTTCTCAGAATCTCAGCCAAAAGATAATGAGCGATTCGATGAATGTATCTTTTCTAGATTCATGCCAAATCCGGTGAACGTATCCTTCGACACACTTTCTATTGTTGCAGTTGCATAACGTGTCGAAGTTGGGAGGTTATAACATCCCATGTCCAAAACAAACACATAGGTCAGTGTGGCAGGATTTTCCTTCCTTTAATTGCCACTTAGGGGAACAAATAGTTGCAGATGATTTATACAATTGACTTAAGAGCGGATTTAGCGGGATTTCCCTACAATCTATGCGCAAGTCTCCAGAGAGATATGCTCCACTCTCCAAGGAATTTTACACCCATAGCATATGTAAAATGAGTTGTTTGAAGTGTTTATTATGTTCCTAGGTGACTGCCACTAAGAGGACGTGTTTCATACCAGGACATGAATAAATGGTCAAGCTCGAGCCCTCAGGCAATGGGAGATTTCGAGGTGACCGAGGATGTTGAGGGATCAACAACCTCGGTCACCTCGAAATTTACGCAGGTTGTGTGGGTTTTGGAAAACTCCATTCTATACAATTCGGGCCTCATTTACGCAGCAAGGTTGAATGAGGATCTAAAAGCCTTAAGACATCCAAAAGCAATGGCGGGCTTGCCACATATCGCTTTGAAAGGTGCCGAGAATAGAAAATTGATCCCTTATGATATCTTGGTGGTGAATGACTGAAGCGATATATTTTTATTGATTCAATACGACTCATTTGTTGGCAACATTGTAATGGATCCTGTAGTCACTCTCAAGTGAGAAGAATTATTTTTTGCCTAAGCCTTGATTGGCTTCATTCTAATTTGCCTAGGCCTATTTTGGAAATCTTTGTAAAACTTGTTTATGAGTGTTTTATAAACTCATGGAAAGAATGTTCCTGATGTAAAATTGTTAGGAAGCATTGTAAATGGATTTTAGCCACTATAGAGTGAGGAGAGTGAGAGGTGTTATTTTTCACCTTAAGCCTTAAGTGGCTTCATTTTTTAATCATTATGTAAACAATTGAATGGGGTGATTTTCCCAAGCCATTTTGGCAATTCATTGTAAACTTGACCAAGAGTGTAGTTATAAACTCTTGGCAAGTAAAGTACACCAAATATTGTGGTACATGTATCATCTGCTACAGGTTGCAAGATTATGCAGGTGGGATTCGACATTTCAGCTTCGAAGAACAGAGGCGAAGGAGACAAGGGATGTGTCTTTCCAAACATTTTCTTTGCAGCGGTTGCAAGTATTGGTGTTGCATTCTGATTCTGAAGTACGCATGTGAAGGAGTCTTGAAAGAATGTGCCTTTTGAGGACATTTGCATACAGATAGAGTTGATACTTTTGGACACCAAAAATTTCTTTGTGGGGAGGCGTGATCCGGAAGGATTTCCACACATGAAAGGACTTTATTGTGTTCACCTAGTTGATTTGCAGAGTGGTGAAGGTGGTAAACGTATATGTTTTGAGTTTTATTTTCTCATGCATTTTATTAATGCTTTGTGATAAAAGGGTCTCATACATTCTTTTATGATTTTATGAGATGTTCATGCATTTAATTATGCTTTATGAGCTTTTGGAAAAACTCATATATTATTGATGTAAAATGATTAATACTTGTGAGGGAAATTAGACTCGCGTATTTATCATTAAATTATAATTTTGGAAATTGGTTTTTATGTGAGAAACCACCTCACGCCAATTTTCCATTATTCTTAATTATAGGTTGAGAGAATCAAGGACATGGATGAAGATTCTTTGGGTGGTTTTGAGACTTTTCCCATTATGTGCTTGAGATAGTTTGAGATCCTACATTCATGGATCTTGTTTTTCCTCTTTTTAATTAAATCATATTATTGTGGATCTATGAATTAATGATCTTTTTTAAGAGAGGGTGAGGCATAACTATATAATGCCTTATGTGAGCCCTATGTAAGGGGGAGGAGAGTAATGAATAATGAATGAGTGGAGTTAGAGATCCATAGTGCTACTACTCCTAAGAATTGAGAGACTTATTCATATAAGGAATTATCCTTCTTGATGTATGGAGAGATATGAGTATGAGTAGTCTTCTTGAATCCTCATTGAAGGAGAAGGCATCTCTTATGTAATCACTTAGGAGAAGGGTCCCAACATATTTTGAAGAAGGAATGAAAGCGATCTGTATTCCAATTGAAGCAGGTCCAGAGACATAGTCCAGGAGGGGTAAACTCCGTTACCAACATTGGTTGTCTCTCTCTCTTGTCTTTTCATGTACTTTATTCCATTTGAGTTCATGTATGTTATGTGTTATTGTTTAAATGCATGGTTGATCATGGATTCATATGCCCTTTAATACTTATGTAAATAATTCATCAGAAAATTATTCTCGATTGAAAACTTGCGTAGAGTAAAGTACTCGCCCGTTTTCAAATCAAATATGCTTGACATCTATCCCTGATTATCCATAATCCATCACGATAATAATCAACATCCATTGTTTACCAATTAAAAATCAGACCTAATTAAAATACACATAGGTCTCTTTTTAAAATGCAAACAAACTTTAAGCATGCTCGATTATACACAGCCTTCATCATATCAATCACAAAACCTTGAAATGAAACAACACTCAACCAAAACATAAAACATGAGCCTTATCTATGTGTGTATAACTTTATTTTAAAACCATTGGTAATATGTACAGTGATCCAATGTAATATATGAAGCAAACATAACCAACTACACACATGTATCATTTTTTTTAAA
This sequence comes from Picea engelmannii, assembly GCA_009831015.1. Taxonomy (NCBI): domain Eukaryota; kingdom Viridiplantae; phylum Streptophyta; class Pinopsida; order Pinales; family Pinaceae; genus Picea; species Picea engelmannii. The sequence continues at coordinate 38,297 of ML810022.1, forward strand.
TTAGCCATAACCCTGTTCGAGCCTAGCAAAAACCACACAGGCGTTTCCATATGCAATCAAGACCACGCTGGTAAAAACACAGTGAGTGAAACCATAACGAAAAGAAGACAGCTCTCGACTATATCCAAGTGTTTGTTCCCATTTTTATTTTCTCAACCAATTTTATCATAGAAGGACGAAACAAAGACTCGACTATAGAGCATGTTTTTTTTTTAAAACCTCCATAACCATTTCATTGATAAACCAATACTTGGCAACCCAGAAGGTGCCCGAAGGGAGCAAAGACAGTTGGAATCTAAATCGGTCTCTATCAAAATCAAATGCAGGGAGACAACAAGAGCATGTTCATCTTTTAACAATAACACAGAGAGTTGATGGTCTTCTAAGACTTATATCAACCACAGGCAAAACTACCTTTCGAAAAAGACACAGCAGTGAGCCACACAGTCTTACTTATTACTCCAAGTCCTGGACGGGACCAATGTTCAACACCCAAGGAAAGAAAAGATAGGCAGATAAAAATAACCAAGTGCACATGGTGCGTTTAACACTTACAGAGGAGAGGAAAAGTTTAATTGAACAGTGGAAGTTACCCAAAACAACATAGAGATATAACATATATATCCAATACTTAAGAGTCAAACAACTTGACAACACCAGTGAGGACACACTCTCCCTTTTGACAGAATGCTCAGATACAACTTGTATCAATCCACAACCATACATGTATGTATTAACGTTAGTGTAACACACCCACTACGGCATAATAAAACTTTTCGCCCCTTCTCTTCTTTTCTCCGAAGAATAGAATTCCCCGAGTCCCTATGGGACCTGATACAGGCCCTGCCATCCCTTAAATGCACTCATCTGATCGACGATTATGGCCACAGGCCTAACCAGTATGGAGTCCTTTCGCTCTTCGCGCGACTCGCAACCTCGCGAGTTGGGGCGTCGAGCCTTCGTGCTCCTATCTTGTGAACCTCCGAGACGCGAAAGTCAGTGATGGTTTGACTTCCTTTTCTCACTTCTCGCAACTCGCAACCTCGCAAGTTGGGGTGTCGAGCCTTCGTGCTCCTATCTCGCGAACCTCCGAGACGTGAAAGTCAGTGATGGTTTGACTTCCTTTTCTCACTTCTCACAACTTCGTGGGTTGAAGCACCCAACCCTAACCTCCTTGAAACTCTGCAAGATCCAATGGTTATCGGTTGTTCGCCACTTCTATATCGAAGTGTCTCTATCATTTGTTTCTTCTCTCTTATGCGCACGTCTGGATGTACATTTTCGATGACCCAGATCTATTTTGCTCTAGCTAATCTAACGGCAATTGTAGCTCTTCCTTAAGCATGCACTTATCTTTCTTCTCCTTGGAAGATTTCTTAAGTATCAAAGGTTTCAGCCTTTACTTCTCCTCTGCGACCTTCGCAGCTATGGATCCATGCACAAAACGACACTATCCCTCCCGGGATTCTCTACTCTGAAGCCATGAAAGATTTCCTCGACCTCTATGAATTCCTACCAGGTCTGTGCATCTGACCAGGTGTTATCTGTCCTGAGCTTCGTCAACTATGAGGGACTTGGGAGATTTGCACTCTTTCTCCTAGGTTTGACTCTTAAAAGAGTCTTCAGCACATCTATTGCTCTCCTTCATCAAGTCTAGGACTTGAGTGGTTCTCGGTCTCTACTTGCTTTATAGGGAGCCTGTGCATAACTGCACTACCTCTCCTGAGCTACGCCTTTAACGCTACTCGTGAAAACAAAGGAAAGGGGTTGAGGCATTTAATTCCCCCTCTTCTCCTTCCAATCTAATGGTCGTGAATGACCGCAGATCTTCTGATAGGATCTCGTCCGTCAAACGATACTTATCCCTACACAGTCATCTCGGGACTTCAAGAGGATTGTTCCTCCTCGTGCATGGTTACTAAGGCCTTGCGCCTTCACATCCTCTTTCCAGGTTCTTAATGGGATTTTCAAGGAGGGTATCTCTATGGGGAGGTTTACCCAAGGTACTATCTGAGGTAGAGAAGGGTATCTCTCTCTCGAGAACTAGACGTGAAGTCTGAATTAGATCAGTATGCATATAAATAGATATTTATGAAAACATGAGCCATGCATAGTCTTTCCATTATAAACATGAAACTACCAGTACTGATCAAAACACCATACAAACATTCTTGCACTGAAATCATTCACAATTTCATAGCTTATGAGCATAAATGTCAGAATATATATATATATTTCAAGATGCCAAAGACAAAACACTTATCAGAAAAACACCAGAGGTGATGCAACTACTGAGAGGGGTGCTCGTTTCCACCCAACCGTAGGCTCAGTGACTCCCAACGGATTTACCACTAGCCACCCTCGAGCTAAGACCACGATACTGTGAGACTGTGTCTCTGTCTGTCAGTGACCGAGAATGAAGGTTACTCTCATTCTTCTCCGCTATCACTCACTCTGCATATTTTTCCAGAGTTCTTCCTCCCTCGCGTCTGCCCGTGATCCCACACTCCTCCTGCCTTTTTCCTTTCCTGCGAGGTTGCGTGTGGCACGATCTCCCTTGTGGTGTTCAGGTGTCAGGACCCCATGGATGGGCGGTTTTACCCCCATCCCTCATTACATGTGAGGATCCATCCACCTACCAACCTGTGAGTAATTAATTTCAGGCCAGTGAGCCGCTCTTGGTTCTCCAGGCCAGTGAAGACCAAATACGGTATTGGTTTTTGGTGGAAGTTAACGCCACCATTCCAGGTGCCTTCCACCACCTTTATCCAACCATCGTGGTCTCTTTTTTCAGCATATTCCCCTCTCAGCAGTCCTGCAATATATATATTCATAATATTATTCACATTCATCGACCTTTTTCACAAGGTCTATTCACATTACACATTCACATTTTTTAGTTTTCCACAATACTTGGCCAGTATAGTTATTTTTATAGACTGGGGGAAACAGGGTGTTACAGTTAGGGACAACCAAGACTAGATCTTGGGATACTTCAGTGAAAAGACAATAAGAAGGGGCCAATGACCATGACTCGAGGTTTGAAGAAAGAGCACAACAATTGTTGGCCATTCCTCTGCGACCGGGTAAGGATTACCACCATGACTGTGAGGGAACGAGTTAACTGACAGTAATAGACAGAACAAAACCCTCCATTATCAACGTAGAACCATATGTACCACCTTTCACTTATTATTCCACAGAGACCCATCATGATACTAAACTGACCGAGCAACGAGTCAATGCGCAACTTAAAATACCCAATTCTTTTACTTGTAATCCTAAACATTTTACAATCATCATGGAGAGCCATAACACACATTTACACAGTCAAAATTCTCGAGAACACACAAAATCCAAGCATCACTGAGCCATCATTTGTTCATACAACAGAGAATACCTCATGGATGGAGAGAAAAATAATCATACCTGTGGCAAAATGCTTAAATGGTGAGTTGGTCGAGCCTTCTTTATTCCAAGAGCCTGAAAATGCGGAGCTTCACAACCAACAAAGAAAAAAATGCAAGAATCGAACAAATGCTAGGGTGATGGGCGATAGGGGAAGTATGGAGTGACGTGCAGTAAATGCATGTCACTTCCATCACCTAGCCTATTCAATTCAAAGTACGAGACATCCCAATAAGCATCACATTCACCAACAATTAAACCATGTATTCAATGCCAAACCATCGTGAAATATGCGATGATATCCCTTGCATAGTGTGCCACCCAATATCATTTACACATTAACCATTTCCATGACTCCATGACATAATACATATTAAAATGCTACATGAGCCCCATTCAAATCTAATGAAATTTGCTTAGTTCACTAACCAACAATAGAATAATAGTTAGGACTAACACTAATATCCTTTAGCTTTTCCATTCAAACTTGCATATAGTCCTTTATCATAGCTCAAGCATATAATTTCTCTCCCTTTAGGATTTTTTTTCATAGGTTTTTTTATTTGGTTTGATTATGATACCATTAAAATATCTCTTGCATATATGTGGCTAGGTAATCGATCACAAGGATTAGTGACAAGTAAAAATCATGGCAACTATAAATAACATGCTCCTCATAACCATAGAACTGTTTTGTATCGCAAAATCATTCCACAAAAATGCATCATCCACCTATTATCATGTCAAATGAAACCAAGACCGTATCGTCAAAAATGTAGGACTGTGTAGGAAACATCAAAAACAACAGCAAAACATGTATAATATGTCTATCCTTGCGCCTCTAGTCTACAAGGGGGTCCCACCTACTAGTATTATATTATTAACATAGTTAAATAATAGCGCCTTAGCAATACTGTGTGGGCGGAATTCATCATTACGATTTTAATCGTCAACACCAAGGTCCTGGAAAAACCGCCAATTCCTAGAATCCATTCCTCATCTGACCAACCTTCTAACCTCAAAGGTACAACTTCCTCCAATTCCCAACAGTTTCAGTCCAACCCCTTTCATAGTGACCTGTGTATTCTACGAGTGGAGGTGAACAAATTTGATGGCTCAGATCCCATTGGTTGGGTCACTCAAATGGAACACTACTTCTCCTTGCATGGAATCAATGATGACTTGGCCAAACTTTGTTGCAGTGTCCTCTATTTGGATCCTGAACATTGGAAATGGTGGAAATGGCATCAAAAATCATACCAAGGATATGTGGCTTGGACACAGTTTGTGATCGAACTTTCTGACCACTTTGACACTGATACACACTCCCTGGGTAGTTTGACCAAATTGAAATAGTTAGGTATTGTGGAAGAGTTTATCATTGCATTTAATAAATTAGATTTCAGAACCGAGAGCATGTCTGATACTTTTTTCCGAGAATGTTCTATCAATGGCCTCAAGGATGAAATCTGATCCCAAGTCCTCATGACTCGCCCCCATACTTGGTTGGAAGCTATTCAACATGCCAAGGAAGCCCAACGGGTTATTTTTTCCCAACACTGCAAACCTTCTTTACCTCCACGCCTTCACCCTCCCACTCTTTCCCCTCATCCCACCCCTCTCAAGATCCAAAAATTAACCTGGGAAGAAATGAACGAATGCCAACTCAAGGGTCTTTGCTATAATTATGATGAAAAATATTTTTGGGGGCACAAGTGTAAGGAACAAAAGTTGTTCATGGCTATCTCTAAGGATGCTGCTGACGAAGTGGTCGAGGCTTCTCCTGCACCAAAGCTACCTGAGACAAATCCTATCACTACAGCATCTGATCCCCCAGAAGTTGAACCAAGCATTTCATTGAATGCACTCAATGGCTTCTATGCTTCCCAAACCCTCACAACTACACTTGTACCCCAAATCCGATGGATAATTCATCTGAAATTCGACAGTTACGTGCCTAAAAATCAACGGAATTATTTTGTTTAAGCATCGGTGGGACGTGGTCGGTTAGTCGACACACAATAACAGACATCAGTTATCCGACTTCCATAGTCGTCGGATCAGAGGCTGGGTCTTCGATCATCTTTCCCCTATAGCTTTCGGATATCCGACTTCCTAAGTCATCAGATCAGTGGTCGGGTCGTTGATCATCCTACCCCATAGGGGTTGGATATCCGACTCCATGGGGGCGTCGGACCTATGGCGTGGTCGTCGGACGAAAATTTCATGGATAAAGACCATCTTGTCAGATATGTCGTCAGATATCCAACTCCATGGGGCGTCGGACCTATGGTGTTTCCTTCAGATGCAAACTTCATGGGGTCAGATATCCTATGGCATTGTATTAATTTAAAAATAAAAAATAAAAAATAAAAATTGGACTCCCCACAGATTTCTATCAAGTCTCCTATCATCATTTGCACCATTCACTATGTAATTACCCTGGTATGTAACTACATGATGAGGACGATGTCAAGATGAGGACAAGATATGGAAATGAAGGACACACAAATGATAAAAAGAAATGGAAGGAAAATAGTTCCTATCAATCATGAGCTAATGGTGTCATAAGTCATTGGATAAATGAGAGAGTGTGTCACAAACAACTACTTTGAAGCGGGTCATATGATAGAAGAGGATTTTTTACCATCTTCTACAAATTAGTAAATAAAGTAACTATTTGATACATTCATATTTAAGCTAAGCACTTAAGGTAGAAAGGTCATAATTTGATACATTTGAACCTTAAGTATTTGTTGGAAATATGTTGTATAAAACTAGTCTTGGGGGCTAAGATTGCCACTCATAAATAAAATTATAAAGGTGGTGTTTTATGGTTGTAATGTGCTTCCAAATATGCAACTTAGTTGATAGAAAAAAGGAGGACACGGGCATAAATAAAACAACAAATATAGCAAAAGGGAGAGCCTCCTCAAATTGTTTTACTCCTAGATGAATAAATTCATTACTAATCTTTTATAAAATAATGACAACAAAAAAATCTACAACATGAACAACAAATTGAAAGGCGTAAATAAATCGTCCATCAAAGTAGATCAATACCTCAATCTTCCATTAACATTCAAGAATGAATGGTTTTTCAAAGGAGTTCCATCAAGCTTCAATTCCTAAGTTTGATACTTCATCACTTCTCTAACTCCTAAATCTCCAAGTGCCAAATCCCTCATGAAAAGGAGAGAAGCTCCTCTTTATATAGAGGGCAATTCATCTTTGTTACAATAAAAAACAATATTTGCTAACTAACTCCATGACAATTCAAATAATAATAAAATAATGTAGTAGTTAAGCAACATCCTCTAAAATTAACACATGAAGGTGAGGTGCCTCCTATAAATGAGTGGTTGACCATGTCAAGTGCTCCATCAAATAGTAAAATAATGCCTCAATAGTGCACCCCCGAAGATGCTTGAATACAAATACAATTGATAGGAAAAAATAAGACATAAAAATACAAAACTTAGAACGGTTAGACTACATCTTTTAGTATTTGAATAGGTTAAGGTTGAATATCTCAAGTATTTAGTTATTAGTTATTTGATATGTTCTGATTTGTAATCTCCAAATATGCTTTCTATAACTATTTAAATTGGAGGAGGTTCATATTATACATGGGTTTTGTTAATGCCCATGATGCAGAATGCATCATCTAGATTCAATATATAATTCTGCACACACAAACATGTAAACATTAAAAATTGACAACCAACCTAGCACCTAGCCTTTCTAAGGTGCAATTATTCTTTCTTTTCTGTGATTATTAGATGAGTTAATGAGAAAAATGTTGCAGCCATTGAAAGCGGTGAGGATAGCAGGAGGGTTCCTTAAATGGGAGGAATGCAAGAAGGGTCATCTACATGTGTGCCTATGAGGTTGGACAATCCCCAACCCACCACAGGCGTTGTTGCCCACAGGAAGAGAGGGAGAGCCCCTACAGACAAGGAACACAAGTGTCTCAAAAGGTACTACCTCAAGACCTCGGTTTGGTTTATTTCCTAACGATCTATATCAATGTATAAGAGCTCTAAAGTTCCATAACCCCCAGGGTGTTCTTATGTTACTGAATAAGGTATCAAGATGACTAAACTAAGGATTGTGGGTACCTTGTTGGATACCCTGATATATATATAAGTTTAAATTTAGCAGGTGACTAAATCAGTGTAGAGACATGGCGTTATTTGGAGGCTCAGGTCATATATGGCGGTGATATGGAAAAATATAGTGGGAGCATGAAGGAGGGAGTCGTTGATATTGGGGCAGCCCAGATCAACGATTGGGACCCATATCGGGCGACGAAACAGTGCGGGACTTAACTGATCGAGGGAGGGCCGAGGAAAACTACCATGGTGTCAGTCATGGACGCGTGGTTCCCTCAGAGATACATCAGGGCGAAAAGCGGTCTGCCTAAAACCATTTTTTCAAAAGCCTCTATGT
>ML810022.1:70361-89725 GCA_009831015.1 Picea engelmannii
ATCATCTTCTACAACATATTTATCGGTTATTTTGGTCGCCTCTGCAGCTTGTCTTATTTTTTTTCAAGTCGTGTACTCACGACATGGATGTTGTTGTAAGGTGTCAGGATCTACTGCAATAATGAAGAAATGTTAAATTGATATGTTTTGTTAATATCATTACAAGTATTCCATTAATAAAAGCAACATTAGAGTGGTGTTTGTTAGCTAATGGGGCCACATCATGTACTTCATCTCCTTGTCTACCTACCTTATCTTGTACAGGATGACCCTTTACATGATCTGGAGTTGAAACATCAAAGATTCAAATTAATACACTATTTGCAATTAAATATTTGCAACCGTAATTCATACTAATTTTTTTGTAGCACATGAATACATCCATTACTAGGATGCACAACATGACCTTCATTGGTCGGTCGTTCTCCATCCTGGGAATTATGTGTATTGTGGCTTTCTTTCTTAAAACAAAGAGGCTCAATATTTTATGGCCAAAATTAATAATGAATAGTCTGCACAAGTAATCAATCTTAAATAAACTTTGTTGATTTTATTTACCTGCACGCAGGGTGGATCACTGGAATATTGTGTTGGCCCAACGCCCAATCTTTTTTGGAGTTCAACAACAGCTACAAAGTTGTGTTGGAAGCCAAGCCTCAAGTCTTCCTCCATTGGCACTTCGTTGAACCGATCAGCGTGCAATTTTGCGTAAGATCGTCAATTTATCTTTTATGCTGAAATAAAAAAAAAAATTTATATGCATTTTATTATTTGGATACAATATTTGAGTTATTGATACTTACAATTTATGCCACTAGATTTGAATAACCACCAGGCCCAAGCTTGTGTTGGCCATGCTTTTCTAGTCTGGCCTTTGTTGCATTTGATGTGTCTAGCAGCCTATGAAAAGTTTGAAATACGTTAGATGTTGCGAATTTCATGTAAAAATAAAGAGTAATAAACATATAATTACATTGTTCAAAGTATTGCATGCCTTCATGTGCCTAGTGGTAGCTTTCCATGTTCTCTTAAAGCCCTCTCCCTTCCATCATCTAGCAAGGATTCTCACTCCCTTACTGGAATCATTGGACGGTGCTCATACCTAGGGTGTGTTTCTAGATGAACCCTATATTGGTCCCTCACAATCTTCATATGTTGGTCGGATTTCTTGAGGACTTTCACTCAGTTGAAGGTCTCAGCACCAAAAAACCAAAATAAGTGGTTAATGAGCTCATTGATCTAGGTGGATATTGGTGGCCACCCACCTATTCCAAATGGCTCATCTTGACAATTTTTAGTTCAACACGTTTCTCGGTAATGATGACATTTCTTTGTAATTGTGAGTTATGCACTTCCAGGGTTATCCTGAAGCCCTACAAAACATCCAGGTGGATATTGGTGGCTGCCCACCTATTCCAATTGGCCTATTTTGGAAGTTTTCATATCACTACATCTTTTTGTACTTCCAGGGTCGTTTTGGGGCCATAAACAATGTTTTTTTGGCTTTCCATGGTCGAATTGTAGACAAAGTTAGAGTTTGATGGCATAATATGTATCTCTCGAAAAGACCTTTTCAACGAGCTATCACACACCAAAAATGAAGGTCGTATGCAAAAGTTACGACCCCAGAGGCACCAACTTACCCATCGGAGCCCACATAACTTTTGGTGTTTCATCTCTTAGGGTTAGGTTTTTGGATGTCTAGGGTTTTGGAATTCATGAATAATTTTATTAAGGCCTATAGAGCCTCATTGTAATGATTATGCTAAAACAGATGCACGTAGCAACCACATCTCTTCTCAAAGATAGCTACCACCATTCAAGCAAGTTGTTTCAATTCTGCAGTTTTACAGTTTCAACCTATTTTCTTTATTCAATAGAAGTTATTGTTCATTGTATATATGTTGTTGTTCTCCATACCTATTTGTTATGGTATTCAATCTGTTATTCATTTTGTTCCGCTCATAAATATGGATCAGTGGTATCAAAGTGGTTTTCTCTTCATTTGTTTTTCTTTGTGCATGTCCCCGACAAGATCTGGGTACAAGAAGTTGGGACTCAAACTAGTCGAGCCTTTGCAAGATCGGCCACACCAAATTCAACCACAACTCATGGGGGACGAGAAGAAATATGATGGAGTGGGAGATCCTTTTAAAATGTTGCTCAACTAAGCCCTTGCACGACAAAAGAAAGAGATGATGGACAACTTTGCACAGATCCTTCGGCAACTACCCACAAGAGACGCATCTTCATCAAGTGGCCACACAACCCCTTTCAAGGTACAAGTAAATTTTGATATTCCATTATTTGAAGGATTGATAGATGTCAATGTTGTAGATAAATGGTTGAATCTGCTTGAAGGGTATTTTTCAGTTCACGATTTTTCCGATAGGGAAAATATTACTTTTGCACTGCTCAAGGTCATCCCCAATGTTAAGGACTAGTGGGATATGTACTGCGAGCAAAGGGACATAGAGGAATGTGCAATATTTGTGGTTGGCCCCACCTGGGATTCCTTCAGGGAATCCATTAAAGAACAATAGTACTCTGTTGGAAGCTACGATGACCAATACATAAGATGGACCACACTGCATCAGGAAAGGGACCAGACAGTACCACATTTCACCAATAATCTCCATACTTTGTGCACCAAATTGGGTATAAAAGACTCTGAACGACATCTAGTGCTCAAATACCACAGTTTTATTCATAGATACATTCAAATAGAAATGGAATTTCTAGACATCGCATCATTAGGTGCGGCTTATAGATATGATGTCAAGATCGAGTAGAAATTTAAGCAGAACATGTGAGAGTTTGGATTTGTAAATTCCTCACAGTTGAAGCAGCGAAAAGGCGGTCCCAAACCACCAAATAAGGGACAGAGCAAAGATGGTTTCTCTCAATACAACCAATCTAAGACACAACCCAAGAAGGGTAATGAGAATTGAAGAAGGACACAGGGAAGTGGTGTGAATACCATAAAATCCCTTGGCACAACACCGAAGAATGTCACTCCAAGAAATCATTGTTGGTCGAGCTAAAATCTTCTGAGTCAAAGGAAGATTCTGACTCCAAATCAAATCTAGAAAGTGGGAATCAGGTCATCTATTCCAAACCCAGTGTAAGTGTCTCTACCACCAAAGTCCAGCCAAGCAAACCAGAAGAACTAGAGGAAGGGGAATGCCTTGTTCACTCATATATGTGGGTAAAGGGGACTCCACTTCATTTTATTGTCGATAGCAGCATTCAAAAGAACCTGATCTCAGCAAAGGTCATCAAGCGGCTCAACCTATTGATAACACCGCACCCGCATCCCTACACCATCAGTTGTCTTCACCAAGGACGAGATCTCCGCATCAACCAACAATGGTGTTTTCCCTATAACATCAAGCCCTTCAAAGAAAAGGTAATGTGTGATATCTCTCCCCTTGAAGTTTGTGATGTTCTTTTAGGCCAGCCATATTTGTGGAAGATACATGTTGTGTATGAGTCTAGACCCTGCAGTGTTAATATTACTTTGGGTAGACAATTGTACAGGATAATAGAGGTAGCGTCTCCTACCGCTATTTCTTAATCTCTGCTAAGAAATGCAGTAAGGTCATTTCATAGACCGGGAAGTTCATCTTCTTTGTGATTTGTTCTCGCAGTAAGCAGGAGGTCGTCGCCACATCTGTGACCTTTACACAAAGCCTCTCTTTGCAGTAGAAGCAAGTGGACAGGATCGTGGAAGAGTACAGAGACATCTTCTCCTCACCCATCGACGTACCGACGCACTGCCAAGTCAAGAATCCAATTGATCTAATCCCCAGTGCATTGTTGCCTAATGGAGCAGTCTATCGTCACTCGTTGATGGAAAATGATGGAATCAAGCGTCGGATCTAAGATCTACTTCAAAAGGGGCACATCTGACCCAACTCCTCCCCTTGAGAAAGCCCGATTATACTGGTGCAGAAGAAAGATGAGACTTGGCGGCTCTGCATTGATTACAGAGCATTAAACAAAATCACAATCAGAAACCAATACCCAATTCCCTAAATTGATGACCTTCTTGACAAACTCAAGGGGGGAAATTTCTTCAACAATATTGAGCTAAATTATGGATACAACCAGGTTCCCATCGAACCAATCAATGTATGGAAGACAACTTTCAAATATAAATAAGGTCTCTTTGAATGGCTAGTCATGCCCTTTAGCTTAACAAATGCACCAGAAACTTTCATGAGATTGATGAATGATGTAGTGAGACCCTTCACCAACTTTTTTGTGGTGGTATATCTAGATGAAATCCTCATCTTCAGCAGAACTTGGGAGGATCACATGCAGCATATTCAACAGTTTTTGGGTACTCTGCGACAACACAAGCTATATGCCAACTTGGAAAGTTTCTCCTTTGGCATGAATAGGGTCCAATACTTGGGATACATTATTGATGAGCATGGGGTACATGTGGATCCATCTAAGATCCAATTCATTCATGACTGGCCAACCTCGACCACACTAACCGAGCTTCGGAGCTTCTTGGGACTTGCCAACTTCTACCGAAGGTTCATGTTGGGATTCTCCCATATTGCATGGGCCCTTAGCCAAGTAACCAAGGGCGGTGGAAAGGAAAATTTTGCATGGGGGAAAGCAAAACAAAAAGCATTTGATGATATGAAGCATCACTTGTGCTCAGCACAGTACTCTCCTAACCCAATCTGCAACAACCATTCGAGATTGAGATTGATGCCTCCAACTATGTTGTAGGTGCAGTTCTCACTCAGCACGGTCATCCAGTAGCAGACCATAGTGAGACACTCTCATATATTGTCCGAAAATACCCCACCTATGACAAAGAAATATATTCCATTGTGCAAGCTTGTCGTCAATGGAAACACTACAGACATAGAGGAAGTTGCAGAAAGACTGCCATCAAAAGTGATCCACATACCTACAACAGTTCCATCTCAACATCAAGTATAAATAGGGAGCACAAATCGTGTCGATGACTGCCTTAGTCGCCCTCTCATTGTTGCACTCACCACAGTGCTACATTCCTATGAGCATGAGGCATATGAGTGGCCCCAACTGTATCAGTGTGACCTTGACTTCGCCACCACCTATCAGCTCTTGGGTACAGGCACGAATGTCACCAATTTTCACATCTGGGATGGACTGTTATGCCATCTAGGCCACCTATGTGTTCCCATAAGCAAGCATGCAAAGTTGATTTGGGAGGCTCACTATAGTCGGATGGCATGACATTTTGGTGTGGAGAAAATTGTGGCCATTCTACAGAAAGATTTTTATTCAGCAAGTATATCGGATCTTGCATTGTTTATGCCATTTCCAAGTCATCCATCAAGAAGCAAGTCTTATACACCCCTCTTCCTACTCCCGAGAGGCCTTGGGAATCCATCTCGATGGATTACATTTATGGCCTTCTGTCCACCAAGCAGGCCAATGCTTGCGTATTTGTGGTGGTTGATCAATTTTTGAAGATGGTCATTATCACAACCTGGAAGAAGAGCATCACAGTGGAAGATACTGCCAGTATCTTCCTCGAACAGGTGTGGGTTCATTTTGAGATACCACAGACCATCACCTCAGATTGGGACAACAGGTTCCTCAACACATTTTGGTCGAGTCGCTGGTCACTGTTGGACACCAAGCTCACTAAATCCACTACTTTCCACCCCCAAACTGATGGCCAGACATAGGTCGTCAATTGGATGATTATGCACATCGTGCGTATGTACAAATCTAAGCATCCACGTACATGGGATGAGAGTCTTCCATATGTTCATCACAACTATAACAAGGCTCTCCATAGCTCCATCGGCCATAGCCCATTTTAGGTGGGGTTGGGATTCCAACCCTTGGGTCCCATTGATGTTGCACTACCTCTTGCAACCACGTAGGTAAAATCTTCCCATGTCCAGTATGAGGTTGATAAAGCAACTAGATTCATTGAGGGAATTCAGCACATCAGCCAACAGGTACATAAGATTTTGCAGAAATCCAATGCTAAGTACAAGCAGTGCCATGATCAACATCGGGTATCGCACCAATTTCAGGTGTGAGACAAGGTCTAGTTACATTTGCAGAAAGAGCGCCTTATAGGGCCCCATAGAAAGCTCTGCCCAATTCTATATGGGCCTTACACTATCACCAAGGCTGTGAGTAGCAATGCTTTTGAGCTCAACACTCCACCCTTCCTTGACTTATACCTAGTGTTCAATGTGGGCCTCCTTCGACCATATTTTCCACCATTATTGGACACCTCAGAGATCACAGAATAGTTGACACCAATAGATATCAACCCTGACTGCATGGAACATGAATCCACTTATCATATAGTGGACACACATGTTAAGGCACTCGCCAGCAGAGGATCCATCTTTATCGGGTTGTCAAGGAAGGGTAGCTTCTGCACCAAGGCAAGTGGCTCACCCGAGGCCAAATTCAGCAGAAGTTTCCTCACCTGATGAGGGCACTCAACACAATGGATACCATTGTTTCCTAAGGGGGTAGGACTGATCCAGGTGGATATTGGTGGCCACCCACCTATTCCAACTGGCTCATCTTAACAATTTTTAGTTCAACATGTTTCTCTGTAATGATGACATTTATTTGTAATTGTGGGTTCTGCACTTCTGGGGTTGTCCTGAATCCCTACACAACATGCAAGTGGATATTGGTGGTCTTCCACCTATTCCAACTAGCTTATTTTGGAATTTTTCATATCAGTGCATCTTTTTGTACTTCCAGGGTCGTTTTGGGGCCCTAAACAGTGTTTTTTTTTTGCTTGCCACGGTCAACCTGTAGATACAGTGATATTTTGATGGCATACTGTGTATTTCTCGAAAATACCTTTCCAATGGGCTATCACACACTTGAAACAGAGGTTGTATGCAAAAGTTACAACCCTTGGAAGTTGAGGTACCAACTTACCCATCAAGGCCCACATAACTTTTGGCATTTCGTCTCCTAGGGTTAGGTTTTTGGATTTCTAGGGTTTTTGAATTCATGAGTAATGTTAAAAAGGCCTTTGAAGCCTCATTGTAATGATTCTTCTCAAACAGATGCGTGTATCATCCACATCTCTTCTAAGTGATAGCTACCACCATTTGAGCAAGTTGTTTCAGTTCTGCAGTTTTATAGTTTCAACCTATTTTATTTATTCAATAGAAGTTATTGTTCACTGGATATTTGTTGTTGTTCTCCATACCTCTGTGTTATGGTATTCATTTCGTTCCGCTCATAAATCTGGATCAGTCATCTTTTAAATTTTTTCTTTGTTTATCCCACCCTGTGTGGATGGTGGGACCAAAGATCTCCAGTGACCAATCATTTGGATGTTTAAAAAAAACATCATTTCCTGCAAAACGATCATGTCATCATTAGTTTAAAAAGAATGATCTATGAGTAAATTTCAATCAGATTATATATAATAGTTAAAACATTTTTTAAATACCTAGGATCTTCAATATCTTTATGGGAATGAGATTTTCGCCCACCAAAAATGTGGTATGTATTATTCCCGTGTTAATAACACGGGAAGATCCAGGAAATGATGCTTGAGAAATTTCAATACTACTCTTTGTTGCATCAACCCCCTGACCCTGTTCTGCATGATATCTCATGCGTTGAGTAGTAGAGGGTTCACCCACATCTTCCCCCTGGGGTGTCCTGCTACTTGTTGTCGACTATTCAGTCGAAAAAAATGGCACATTTTCAGATGCACGTGGGGTTAGATTCTTGTGATGTGAAGACTCATCAGTAACATCAATAGTAGTAGCAGGCCCCTCACCAGGATTATGTGGACGCAAATATGCGTGTAAAAACAAACCATATTTTAGTTCATGATATATACGAGTAGAAAAATATAAAACCATAAATGAATTTATCTTCTAATTAAATATCACGTAGCTTACATTCAACGACTGAGCTCTCATCGTAAAACGATCAATATTTTCTCTAATCTCCTCTGTTTGTGGCTGAATGAATACCAAATGAAGGATTTATGTTTATTTTTTTACTAACTTCTTTAACATATGAAGGGGGTTAAGAGATAGTGTGATGTCATCATCGCACATTAGCTCATCCACATCCATTTCTATAGATTTCTCCGTTAATGGATATGTAGCATGCGATAGAAATATAGAAAACATTAATATCAAAATGAAACCAATAGACTCATAAAAAAAATGTAATAATACAACATATTTAATTTGTACAATTACTATGGGTTATACCGGCTGGGTCAAGGATGGTGTCCTCTGATATATCAGGGACTTGCCCCGATCAGGAAGACTAGAGGAAAGTGAGACTTCCCAAATGATTTCAAAATTTGTATCATTGTATTCTACCATATTTCCTCTTTCCAATATTTTGGAATCACCTCAAATATATTATCCAACCAAAAGTTATGGAGATTTCAAGTTAACATATCTTTTTAAGCCTTGTTTTGGGGATTCCTTTCTAATGCAAAAGTCAGGGGGAACATACAACCTCTGCGAGCATAGATAGTCTAGTGAAAAATCCAAGGGGAGCGTACAACCTCAATGAGCATAGACAGACTTGTGCAAAAGTCAGGGGAACGTACAACCTCTGTGAGCCTAGTTAAGCCTTGTGAGCCATGAGCAAAAGTCAAGGCATCTAGCAAAAGTTAGGTTGAACATAAAATTCCTATGAGCTAGAAACAAACAATATTCCTGATATTGAAAATGATGTAAATGTATTGATCTAGTGCGTTGGCATGTGTAACACTATCCACCATGAAGAAATTCGAATTGCCATGTATAAGAGTCAAGATGAATGGGTTGTTGAAATCAAGTTGTAAAAGGTCAAGTTGTAAAAGTCGAGTTGAATAAAGTTGCATAATGTTGCATAAGTTAGTTGCATAAAGTTGCATAAAGTTGCATAAGTTGCATGTTTCATGCATGCATGTCAAGTGCATGTTGAGTAGTTCACATGCATGTCTAGTCAAGGTCATGTTACATGTTAAGTTGGCGTGATATCTATTGCCAAGTCACAAGGGCAAGTTGTAATGCTAATTGAAGTCTCAAGGCAAGTTCTAAATTTGAACTAGGTGAAGCTTAAGTGTAAATTCAAGCATGCAAACAAGTTTCTATTTTTGATCCCTCTCATTCTCCTCTCCACGCCTTTATAAGCGGAGGTCGACCCTCATTCTATTCATTATGTTATGAAGTGTGAGAGAGTAGAAGGTTGTGAGTGTTGATATATCAGTATAAGAAGGCAATGTAGATATCAGAATAAGAAGGCAACATATCCATCTATTAGAAGGTTGCATATCTATCAGTTAGAGGGCAGTGTATATCTCTATTAGGAGGCAGTAAAAGATAGCAACAATGTTGGGTTTTATCAACAGTAAAAGACAACAACAGTGTTGGTTTTTATCAGCAACAAAAGACAACAATAGTGTTGACTTATAACAACAAAATAGGACATCAAAGTTTCTCAGTATTCTACAGGTCACACAATCAATTCAAAGTCATATTGGCAAGCTCTTTAAGAGCAGAATTTCATGGTGGAATTTTTGTAAGTGATCATACTTTATATTTGAAATAAAAGGAGATTGTTTGTTGGGGTTTTTCTCCATGTATAGGGTTTCCCCAGGGTACATGTGTTGTGAATTTTTCATGATGGTAAATCTATGGTTATTGTTGTTATGTTTTATGAATTGTACTAAGCTAAGTATTGCAGAAATTAAAGAACATTATACATATCAGCAGTTTTAAATCAAGCTCATAAATTAATAGACACCATGTTGATGTTGCACAAAGGTGATGATGTGGGCCTAAAAGTAACACATGTTAGGTGGGAGACACAAGGTGCATAGAGTCCCTAAATTATGCACAATATGATGGGGAAGGGCTCTCATTTTTAAACATTAAAGACTTGTTTCACGCGCAACATATGGGATAAATACTTATCCATCAAATTCGATGACCTAAGATTGATTGGGAAAAAATTGATGGTTGTTGTAGTTCTAGTTTCTAATGGCCATATCTTTGGCTATAGTGAACCAAATTGCACAAAAGATGGCTCATTGAAAATATTAAGGCATGGAATCTAATGAAAGGTTATCATGAGGTGAAGTTGTCAATATGGCATGCATTAATGATAGGGATGACATGCATTGTCACATTTAAAACTCACCCAAGAAGTGAGCAAATTTGGGGAAAATGGTGCATGGTTTGATTTGTTCAAGCATGAACCTAATGCAATGATGATTGATTGTAATAATGTTTCCAACATGGCATAAAACACTATAAATGACTATGGGACATGGTAGCAATTTCAACAAAATTCTTAAACATGTGGGAAGATCCTAGAAATCATGGGTAAAATTTTACTATCATATCAAATGATGACTTGGAGTATGTGCCTTGCTTTAGGAACAAGAAGTGTGTTTATGTATTGTTGGATCCCAAGAATAAAGAAGAGTTTTGACAATGTCAAGTCAACAATGGACTCAAGCCATTTTGTTGTAACTAAGGAGAAATTCAAGGTGTTATTGTAATGATATTGGTTTTGATACTATCAAATATGATCAATCCATCTATTATCTATTTAAGCAGAAAATGATAGTATAAAAGTATTGGATCATTGGAGTTTGATCCCCCATGTACTTGCTCTGTCACTAGTTTCATGGATGAACTCTTAAACACTTAGTTGTGCCTTCACCATTCTTCTTCTTCTTCTTTTTTAGGTCTAATGTATTACATGCCATAATCATCAATGTCACTAAGGCAAGTGATATCATCATATATAGTAGATTCATATATATCCCCTAGATGTATGAGCATAATATGAGCAAAAGAAGTGGCTCTCTTGTCGATTCCTAGACGTTTGTTGT
Organism: Picea engelmannii; assembly: GCA_009831015.1. Lineage (NCBI taxonomy): Eukaryota > Viridiplantae > Streptophyta > Pinopsida > Pinales > Pinaceae > Picea > Picea engelmannii. Next base: position 81,229 of record ML810022.1, read on the forward strand.
AAATGGAGTAAGTTAAGCAATTATAATTCTCAGACATTGTTCTCATATCTGCAACTCCGATTAATGAAGTTCTTGATTGTCATGTTTACTTGTTTTTTATTATCATTATATGAATATATGTGAAGTTATTTCCAACTATGTTTAAATTTAATCATTCGTTATTGATGCTATGTTTGGAATATTTGATCTTATGGGGTTTATGGAAAGCATCTTTCCCCATTTGAAGTTTCGTCCCTCTTTATAAAGAAAAGACTTTGTAGTCCAATAAAAAGACAAAAATCATGATTGATTCAACCAACTTTTATTTTCATTTCGATTTATATACATAGAGTTTAACTACAAATTTATAGGAATCAAGTCTCATTAAAGATAAGATATGGGATACCCCACTTGAGATGAAAAGGCATTGAATCTAAATTGTGAGGACATATGTTGTGGTGGTAGTGAGCACTCTTGAGTAGAACCGAGCTTGCCTTGATTGTTATGTGGGACTTCATATTTCAAAGTGCAATTTTGGGAGCTGATGATTAGCATTGTTACCAAGGAAAAAGTTTGATTCCCTGGATTCAATAGATCTGGTATAGCATGGTGTTGGGAAGTCTTATTTCTTTGAATCATTAGTTTCCAGTTGCTTGTATTGAGGGTGAGAGAAATAAATGGTATGCAAGGCATTTGAAGGTCTCACATGGTAACTCCACACATGTAGAAAATTAAATATTTATAGAAATTTTTGAAACTTTCTAATGTTGACTCCACGTTGGGAGTACCTCTCCCATAGATCAATGGTGCTTATCATCCATGTCATCTCTAATGTGCTCAATGAAATGGTTGAAAAGATAGAGAAGATGACCAAACATCTACTATCAACAATAACTAAAGGACTTAAGGAAGTGAGAGATCAATTTGTTGTATTTATGGAAAATATAGTGGCATAACATCTCTGCAACAACTATTAAAGGACTTAAGGAAATAAGGGATTGATCTATTGTATTTATTAAAAATGTCCATGATTTGGAATAGGACTAACAATATTGTCGAACTTATTGATGTAGATCCTCTAAAGCTTCTCACAGTGAAGAAGAATGTGATACATTTTCGTGACCCTCACATATATTTGAGAAAGTGAGGACTTTTAATCCCCAATCATTGCATGCAATACATCGAGGAATAGATCGAATTATAGAAGTAATTCACCAATTTTCAAGGGATTTTGAAGAAATCTACAAATGGAGAGAGGACAGAGAAATTATTATTAAGTGTCGACTTTTCTTTTCTTATTATTAAGTGTTGAATTTTCCATGGGGTCTTTGGAGCTTGTAGGAAATATAGTATGTGATAATCACAATGTTCCTTTCTCTTCCATCGAGTTATCCAATGTTGAGCATAGGGAATGTGAAGAAGACCAACAAACTTGTATATATAATGAGGCATTACATCTTCATGTTGACCCAATATATGAAACCAATGCTAATAGGCATGAAAATGAATGTCAATGTTCAAAGTTTGACTTTGTTATATGCCCTCAACATTAATCCGAGGGTGATACAAATTATATGTTTGGCAGAAAAAAACCACTGCAACTACTAGCATTTCAAAATAGTAAAGCGATGTTCAATACAAAATTTATCCTAATAAAGGATAGCCTCTTGAAGATAAGGGGACAAGGATGACATCATTTTCTCTTCATTATGTTGAACATAAAAGAGAAACTTCTAAGACTACAAAGGCATGTTCTTCTAATGGTGATGGATTTGTTAAAGGCTATTTGAATGTTGGGACATTCTTCATCGATGATATGCATATAGTTGATCATGTTCACGAGGAAGAGACCCTGGAATCATATTGTCCCATAGATTTTATAGGCATTCTAAGGTACCCAAACTCACTACTTATTGCACATTCCAAAGCTTCATGGTTATAATCCTATATATGTTGTGAAACACTAGAAATGTTTTCCTGCGTTGATGGAAGATATTGGGATTGAGCATGAATATGTGGTCATGAAGTTATTTGTGCACTCATTAGAAGAAGATGTCAAGATATGGTAGAAAATTTTGACAAAAAATAGCATAGGGGGATGGTATAAATTTGTGAATGCTTTTAAGGATCAATTACGTAATCATTGAAATTATATTTCAAAAACAACAATTGGTAACTTAAAATCAATTATGGAGCACATCCCTTTGATTGTTATGGATAAATTTTCTCTAGTCTAGGAGGATCAAGATCTTGACTACTATAGTTTTGTGCAACACAAAAAAGATATTGATGGGGGTGGTGAGCATAATCTTTAAGGATTAAAAGAATGGAACCGGATAGAACCCTAAGAAGGAGAGTCTTTTTCAACTCATTTTCAATSGACAGCTATATGAGGATCCTCTATACGACATTTACTACCATAATTATAAAGCATAACATCATAATTTCATATTTTTCTTGGAGATGACTTGTAACATTGTGCCTCGTCTTAATTAGGCACATGAAGATTTTTCTAGCAACAAGRAAGACATATTTCCAACTCTTATTAGGGAGAAATCTAGGAACATAGTGAGGCTATTATGCCAAGAAATATAGTAACATATTTCTRACTCTTATTTTTAATTTGTAATTGCTCTCTTTCTCTTGAGTGATAGGGCTCTTTACGAAATTAGAGGGGTGGGATGGTTTCTTCCTCGGGGGGTGTGATGGTTTCTTCCTTGGGGGAGGGATGGTTTCTTCTCGACGGGGATTAATATAAAATATTAGGACTTACATCATATATTCAAAGGGGGGGGGGCTACTATTACTATGGAAAAAGGCAAAGCTCAATGCCTCCAACCAAGATTATCTTTCTTTTGGAAGGTGAAATCCTATTGGGTTTGAGGCAAGTATGGGTATGGGAGAAGAAGGTGAGAGTTCCCTCTCCTTCCAACACAAAAATGGAAGTAACACAAACTTGTAAAAACAAAAAGATTATTCTCACATTAGCACTGTAAATTCAAGTGTGCAAAGTTACTCACCATTCTCGCCATCGCCTTCAGTGTCAACGTCACCTTATCAATCCCTTTGCTCGGTCTCGACGTCACTGTAAATATCTTTGCTTGGTATCAGAATCAAAGGGGAGCAATGACATAAATATACAATGCAGGAGGCATTGGTACCCAAGTCACTGTAAATCCCTCTGCTCGGTCTCAGATGCAGGTCTCACACATAGGGGAAAGTATCAAAGTTTGTGGTAGCGGGAGTTTGTGGTGCAAGTATCAGAGCGTGTGGGTTACATATGTTAAGGGTAGCAATAATTCAAATAATAAATGAGATCATGGGGGCATAAGCTTGGTTTATATCACCTAGGACGAATTCCAAAACCATTAATTTCTACCAAATTTCAACACTATGTGTAGGCTAAAGAACTTAGTGTGTATTGTTAGGGTTTTTCCTTATTTTCATTTGTTTTTTCATGCAAACTAACTATTTATTTTGTAGGTGCAAAGATCAAAATGTAGGCATTAGTAAAGTATGATAACAAGCATAACATGTGCTAGCCAAATTGTTTGTAGATACCCCACAAAAAAAAATATCGCAACAACATTAATATATCAACATTATAACCACACTCCACTATCATAGATATATCATCACGATAACCATATTCATCATATTAAATGTATAAATGGATAGTGAGATCCATGAGATACCATAATAACCATGGAAGTAAGATGGATAATGATGCCATAATAAAACCATCAACACCTTATTACTCCAATGTACATTGCCTGGTGGGTCCACTAGTAGCCTATTTAGGGTGAATAGTTGATGAGGTTTAGCAGTAAGGGTAGTGTTCCCACTATAAAATATCAAGACATATAAATGATTGCAATATTTTTTTATCACATTAGTGTTGACCAAAAAATGTGTCAACATATGGAAACTCCACATGGCATGCATTTTTAGCAACATGCCAACTTATAATAAATGGTTTTAGACTAAATATTAAGGCTATATCTTACCACAAGAAAAATAAATTGAGTAATGATAATTATAGAAAAAATTAATTCATAACTGAGCTTTTGATAGTAAGAGTAGAGACTAGGCATTTGTACTCACTTCTAAAAAAGGCAATAAGTGAATAGAATGATAAGCAAGTTTTCTTCATTTTGGGCAAGAAACAAGATAATGATTAAGAAATATTTGCAAACCAAACATTACCTATAACGGTCAATATTACCTAGGTGTCAACGTTATGAACTTTAAGTCATATAGAAACATACTTCCTTAGCTATATATCCCATAATCAAAGTAGAATAACATCAACTATGTAAAGAATCTACTAAAAGACCAATTTTAGGGGGTGAATTTGAGTAGAATCTTCACCATTTAGGATTAAATTTGGAAAAAGTGAAAGAGTATGAAAAAAGGAAACAAAGAAAATAAAAAAGTCTTGAACCAAGTATAGAAAGACTAAAAAATTGAACATAAAATGTAAGAAGCAGATAATAAGAATGTAAGAAGCAGATAATAAGAATGTAAGAAGTAGATAATAAGAAAAGAAAAAATCATATTTATTTATTTATAAAAAACATTTAAATGTCCATGGATCATGCTACGTGTCAAATGGAACAAATATACGCATGATCAAGCTTACCATCATTACTAGCAAGGATAGAAATTTCCTAGTAGTGAATTTTGGTTGAAACCCCCTTATTGATATGATCATCATGGTTAATTTTAAATAGGGAGCACAAAAGTACAACGCCCAACTTTTTATGATTGTCTTGAATTGTCCAACCTTCCCAAATTGGATCATGGAAAGCAAGGTCATGGTAGAAGTTTCCCTTAAGGGGTGTCAAAACCCAACTTTTTATAATTGTATTGACTTGTCCAACCTTCCCAAATTGAATCATGGAAAGCAAGGTCATGGTAGAAGTTTCCCTTAAGGGGTGGCTTACATCATGTGAAGGATATCGATGTTTTAAACCCAAATAAGAATATGCTTGGATCCTATCATTGACATTATGGGTCTAATTATCATGATAAAAAATATTCACAAAATTTGTTAACTCGTCCAAACACCATGCTTCCCTAGACTCACCCCCTTTCTGAAGAATGATACTGAAATTGAAAAATAGGGTTAGAAAATATGTGAAAACCCTTAAGCCTTACTTCATTATTAAAATGGATTGTGCATTTTAGTCATCGAAGAAAGTAATATTGAAAGAAAACTCATCATCAAGCTTACATCTTACCTCTTTATTGGCACCATATTCATGGAATTTTTCATTGTCAATGGAAACAATAGGATAATTCTCATGTTCATATTTTGTATTGATAGCCTAGGAATCATGGAAAAGAGAGTCATCAAAACAAATTTCTTCTCCAAAATCTTGCTTCGAAGATGAATCAAATTGAGGACAATTAATGTGATTCCCAATTTTTAGAAGACGGAAGATTGGATTTTGTGGATGGTCATATTATGGAAAGTGGTTCTTGAAAATGACATTTTCCTTCTTTCGGATGCATCCATTAAAAACATAATCTTAAACGCAAGATTTCTCTACTAGATCAACCCTAGAGTGTTATATATATATATATATATATATATAGAGAGAGAGAGAGAGAGAGAGAGAGATTTTTTGGATGGTCATATTATGGAAAGTTGTTCTTGAAAATGACATTTTCCTTGTTTCGGATGCATCCATTAAAAACATAATCTTAAAAGCAATATTTCTCTACTAGATCAACCCTAGAGTGTTATATATATATATAGATTGGATTTTTTGGATGGTCATATTATGGAAAGTGGTTCTTGAAAATGACATTTTCCTTCTTTCGGATGCATCCATTAAAAACATAATCTTAAAAGCAAGATTTCTCTACTATATATATATATATATATATATATATCCAACTTAATAATCCATTTTCGACCATGAAAGGTCAATCCATATCTAGATCAATAATAACATAACAACTAATCGAGAAGGAAACCAATTAAATACAATTAACTAGTGAAACACTATCAATATATACCACATTTTTATTATGTATGGGGATCTAAGCCCACATAACATCAACAATGTAAGTAAGCATATTTTCCTTAACTAGTTGGTAAGGATAACATGATCTAAATATTTCCATATGACAAATGCATTTTGAGAATATTAATGATGCAAATGCATCTTGGTAAAACAACATATTCTTATCAATCGTGCATACTCATATTCATGCAAGCTACATGATATTATCCAACATGTGCATTTGAAGGAAATGGGTGATATGAAATAGGAAGGAAATTGGGGGCTCTCTAATGGTAAGAAGATCAAACAATGGCACCATACACCATCACTAAACAACTAATTATTAGCTTCAATGTGATCCCATCATTCCTAGAACCATAAAAGACATGATATAGGGGTATCTTTGTACGCATTACCATAATTCATGCATTTTTACTTCATATTCCTTCTAAATCCAATAATAACTTGATGCCAATGTATCACTTGGCTTACTAAAGACACATTTAAAAGAAATACAAAACATGCATGTTAAATTACAGGCGCCAAGATTGGTAGTGACTTAACAACCAGTCTAGATATAACACTAATTAACCAATGTGTCACACACATGTTTCAAAACTAATACTCAACTAATATATCACGCTCATCCACAATCAAAATACCCAAAAATGTACAATTTTCAAGAGTTTTTTCATTCTTAGTAGGGGAAACACAACATTCATATCATGAGTGCATGCATGCCAATTATGATATCACTCTATGTGTGCATATTTCCAAAAAATACTCTACATGCATCTAAACACATTTTTACATCTAAACATGTGTGTATAGATTTAATGCTTCTACAAAATTTACGACATCATTATTCATATAATTCTAATAACCCCTGGGCATATGGCTAAAATATAATGCTTATGAATCTAATAACCTTGGGCATTTGTATACATAATATTAAGAATTTTGGGCTTATGTCTAGCATTCTAGTCATGTTGTGTATGTAATCACCAAATAGAAAAAATGTGTATGGCAATAATGGATTGGTTGGCTTCTACATTGCTTGTGTAGCTATTTGAGGTGGAAGAGAAGGTATTGGTACCATATATTGGGGGGTGTTGGCGCACAATTATAAGACCCTCGAAACCTTGGGGGGTGTTTGATTCTGGAAACCCTCCCATACTGTCATTGCATGCATCTAGTCTAACCATGTCAAATTTTAGTCCATAGAAGCACAAATTGAAAAAATTTCAATGTTGGCCCCATTCACATGTCACTTATAAGCAGGGTCAAGTACATGAGCAGGCGCACCTTATTTTTGGGTTTTGATAGAATAACCAACGAATATTTGATTATTGAATTGTTTGTTTGAGTCATGTTTGAGTCTGGAAACCCTCTCATACTGTCAATGCATGTGTGTTGTCCTAACATGTCATGAAATTTTAGTCCATACAAGCACAAATTAAAAAAAAAATCAGCATTGGCCCCATTCACATTAATTATTTTATAGGCTTGTTATTTGATTGTCAAATTGTTTGTGCAAGTCACGTTTGAGTCCGAAAACTCTCCCATACCGTCAATGCATGTCTCTAGTCTAACCATGTCAATTTTAGTCCATACAAGCACAAATTGAAAATTTTCAACGTTGGCCCCATTCACATGTCATTTATATGTATTGGTTTCAAGTACACGAGCAGGCGATGCCACCCAAAAAATTGGACATGTCATCCTTCACATTAATTATTCTATAGGCTTGTTGTTTGATTGTGAAATTGTTTGTGTGAGTCATGTTTGAGCCTGGAAACCCTCCCATATTGTCATTGCATGTGTTTATTCTAACCATGTTAAATTTCAGTCCATACAAGCACAAATTGAAAAAATTTCAACGTTGGCCCCATTCACATGTCACTTATAAGCATGGTCAAGTACATGAGCAGACGCACCTTATTTTTAGGTTTTGATAGAATAACCAACGAATATTCGATTGTCGAATTGTTTGTTTGTGTCTTGTTTGAGTCTGGAAACCGTCCCATATTGTCAATGCATGTGTGTTTTCCTAACATGTCATGAAATTCCAGTTCATGCAAGCACAAATTGAAGAAAAATTCAACATTGGCCCCATTCACATTAAGTATTCTATAGGCTTGTTGTTTGATTGTCAAATTGTTTATGTGAGTCGTGTCTAAGTCCGAAAACCCTCCCATACTGTCAATGCACGTGTCTAGTCTAACCATGTCAAATTTTGGTCCATACAAGCACAAATTGAAAAAATTTCAATGTTGGCCCCATTCACATGTCATTTATATGTGTTGTTTTCAAGTACATGAGCAGGCGATGCTACCCAAAAAATTGGCCTTGTCGTCCTTCACATTAATTATTCTATAAGCTTGTTGTTTGAATGTGAAATTGTTTGTGTGAGTCATGTTTGAGTCTGGAAACCCTCCCATACTGTCATTGCATGCGTCTAGTCTAACCATGTAAAATTTCACGAAGACCCGAAGGTCGAAGTG